>JAQZBX010085672.1:0-13096 GCA_029593785.1 Cabassous unicinctus
AAAAAAAAAAAAAAACTTAACTTACATTACCTGATAGCAACATATTTTTTAAAGCTATGGCCTGGGTTTTTCATTAAGATGGTTAAGTTGTCAATGGAGAAGACTAGAAAGTGTAGTAGTAGGTTGTCACATATATCTTCAACTAAATCTCAGCAAAGGTGTGTAGGAAATCAGTGGAGAAAAGATAGTCTTTTCAACAAATGGTGATAGAACAATTGGGTATCCACATATACAAAAGACTGGACACAAACCCATATCTCACTCATTGCACAAAATTAATTCAAAATGGATCTTAGACCTGAACATTAATGTAAATGTACACAATGCTTAGCATAAAACAGGGGTGAAAATATTTCTGACCTTGGATTAGGCAAAAAGTCCTTAATATAATATCAAAATCATGACACATTTAAAAAGAGATAAATTGTACCACATCAGAATTAAAATTTTTGAGGCAACAAAAGCTGAGATGACAAGAAATGAATATAGGTTTGAATCTGTAGTTTACCATAGTGTGCATGAGGTACCTGCATACATTTCTAGGGTGTGCCTAGGTGTGTGTTTGAGAAGACAGTATGTTTAGAGGTGTGTAGAGCTAAATACTTTTGATTTATAATGCCTGTCTAAGTGTGTGTTTGAATAGGGAGGATGGTTAGAGGTATGAAAAGCTATCCTCTTCTGTGGGTTTAATGCTGGTGATCTTGATTAAAGACATTGTGTTGAAGTGGGTGACAAAACACTGAGTGCTTATATCCTTCATTGAAAGTGCTAGAATCCTTCATTTAATCAGGGTTCCTTAACATTCAAAGTCTGAAAACAAGCATTAAACTTAGAAATATCCATTTGTGTCACTGAATGGCAGACATAGAAACTTACTCTGTGTTTATCAGCTATTTCTGTTGGTTCATAACAACCAGAAGGTTCAGTGTCCTTAAATGAATAATAGAGCTCATAATACTTATTTCAAAATAGGCATTATAGTGAGGAATAATTCATACAGTGAACATAATATGCTCAATAATTTCTCAACCAATCAATATTTTTTTGCATTTTTCTACAAATGCTGATCGGAACAAGACAAGGTACTCTGAATTGCTGGTTTCCTGAAGTTTAAGTTTAAGAGAAAATCCTTCATGTATGGCTTTGGGTACAAAAGAGAGTGAAGAGCTCACTGAAATTCATTGTGTGAATTTGAGACTGTGCATATACAATCTGCACTAATGCAGTGATAAAGGGGGAAATAATCACATGATAAACAGAATAAAATCCTTGTTGTATTTTGAATGCTCATTTCTTCTGACATTTTCATTACATTCTCACATAATGATATCCCCTTTGACCCAGATATGCCTATGAAGGGAAATGTTTATTCCTTTTTTTTCTTTCATTACCTTCCATCTTCCATTCTACAACCATCTGTTCCAGAAATGTTAGTTCCTGGATCAACAAATAACCTGGACCATTCCATGATTTCATTAGTCATTGATTTTATTTATCTACCTAGTTCTACACATCTAGGTTAGTCTTGATAATGACCCATATCTGGATTGTGATATTTGTCTTTAGTTCTCTTTGTCCTTCTTCCTGTCATACATTCCTGGCACCTAACTCAATACCAATCCAGGCTACATTATCTTTCCTCCTTTCTTTAGAAAGTTATTTTAGCTCAGAGCCGGCAAGTCCCCTGACCTGCTATGGGTCTGAAGGTAACATTTTGGGGCCTCCAGAAAATCAGTGCCTGAGTCAGATCAAATAAAAATTGTAATGTAAGTGCCCAGAGCAACAAGGGACATTACAATGGACAGTGACTTAGTGTCACTTGGTGAGAAACTGGTTTGATATGCCTCTGGGAAAATAATTCCTAAGAATGTTCAAAGATCTTTTAATTTCTACAGTGTCACAAAAGTTTATATTCTGCTCTTCTGGATCAGAATACTTTTAGGCAATAAGTAAATGATTCCTAGGACATAAATACATGTGCTAGCATCTCTGGGTCTTTCAAAATCTTTTTGATTAAATTCTGGTTTGAGTTAGTGTGCAAATGGTAAACCTGTATTCAAAACTCCCAGCTTGCATCTCCATTGTATAAGGATCCACATCTCCTTGACACCCTGAAGGGTTTAGTGGATATTTATAGTCTGCTCCCCTGGCAAATATCTAGAAGTTCCTAAGGCACTTTGAGATTTCCAAATAATTTTGAGAATTAACCTGCTTGTGTTTCAGTTACTGGTAATACTCTACAATTACTACATATTTAGGTAATGGAGAAGAATTAGCAGAGTGAGTATTGTGGGGAATTCTTCCTGATGCAGCCTAAATATAATATGAAGGAAACTCAGACTTGGTGGTCAATAAATTACATGGTGAGCTTGGTTTGGATAGTGTCCTACTAACCATGTTTTAGGGTGGTTGTGTGATATTGGCATTTATTCCATCTAATTTCATACTTAGGACCATAAATTCTCTTGCAGCATATGATAAATTGATTACTATACAAATGTGTTAGCACACTTTAGTTTACACACAAACCATATTCCAGTTGAAAATAGGAGAGTTAAGTTAATGAAAATTCCAGTTTAGCAGTGAATTCACTGAGTCCCTTTCTAGTGTTCATGTATCTTCCTTAATATTCTGATCAAGAAATATATCCATTTATGTTTCCAATCAACAATAAGATGAATTTCATATGTTATAAACAGCCTAGTTTCTTAAAATACACTCGATTCATCTGTGTCAACTGAGGAAAATTTAAAACATGACATGTCCTGATACAACTAGGAGAAAATTTGAACTTAGAAACTGTAATTTAACATTAGGAAGTCTGTTGCTATTAGGCTACATCACTCAAAAAGGGCTTGCAAAATATATATTCAATCTATCAAAGAAATAAAGTGATAATTACACAATATTTTTATGGTAATAGAAAAATCAGAGCAGAATTAGTGTAAGAAATGGTTTTAAAATAGTCTAACATCAGAATCTTTTTCACTAATGGATTTTAAAAATTGAAATTTATTTCATCACTCTCATTAAATCTATGTTTTGTTTCTTTTTTCTTTTTTTTTTTTTCTTTTCTTACTTGCTTCTTAATTTGAATTTGTTGTATATATGTGCTGGACAATTATAGTAGTTGCTAAGCTGCTCAAAAGCAGAGTAAAAAAGTTAAAAAAAAAATTCACAGCATTAACCATGTATGACACTAGAGTATTTCATACTACCTCATGTATTCCCCTTATTTCTGAATTATGAAATGATATCACAATGATATAATTGACAAAAATGAGGCTTAAGGAGCTTAAGCAATGTGCTCAATGCTGTCAAATCCTTAGTTTATTTTACACTCCTCTGATTTTGTTGCCATTGTTCTAACCACTTATACAGTGATTGTTTAATGTGTCTTTCTTTTCATCGTTTATTATTTCATTTCTTTTATAGGAAATTGCTTCTATTTCTCTGTGAAAAATATTATACATTTTAATGATGATGATTCTTCTCACCTGAATCTACTCACATTTCCCTTTTGTGTCAGTTAACAGCAGTGATGATAGTAGCATATTCCTTTAGAATTTAGGATGGGATTCTAGGAGCTATTGTGCATTAAACACTTATAATCATCTAGCCATCAAGCAAGAATTTGGCCTACAGAATGTATATTAGGTAAAACTTCAGTACAGTTATTTCAAAATGATTTAGTGCCTGAGAATTCTCAACCATATATTTATATTAACTACCAGTTAAAGCTTTGTATAACTATTCAGGAAGACTGAGTGATAAGGTAGCTTGTCAAATTCCATAATCTTTTCAAGAAAAGTTAGTATTCACAGTAGTTTATCCCACTGCTGCATCCCATGACACTCTTCCCACATCCAGTTCTGCCCTTACTCATGAGCTAAGGCACCAAACTGAGTGAGAATACAGATTCTATCTTGTAGTATCTACAGTGTATAACTTACTGATTCTAAAACATTACTGAAATTATTGTGACCTGACTCATTTTTATTGGAAATTGTGGACTTGGATTAATCGAGTGATCATGTTTAAGTAGTTCACCAACCCACATACAACAATTATTTAAATGAATTTATTTTAGGAAGTAAATGCATTTGATAATTAACAATATACCAGTTCATTAATAAACAATCTGTATCAGTTGTAATAAATTAAAGGGTAGGACAATGAACTACTACTTAACTATTCGATATATGTTTACACTTAACTATAAAATGCTCTGTACCTGATACAAAATTTCTCAGCAGCTTGAGCAAATTAAAATTTGCCAAATTAAACAATGGTGTTTTAAACATTTGAATTTTCTGATTCATATTTTAATCATTCAGTGAAGTGTTCCAGATTATGCTGAGAAGGAAAGTTGACCCTATGGCTAAGGCAATACATTCAAAAAATAAGTAATACATTTTATTTTCATTAGGTAAACTTAACTTCTGTTGTTTTATAAATAATATAATTTTCAGAAATAAAATATATTTTATGATCTTAACCAATTGAAATATATGGAAAGGGACAGGAACATCTCAGAATTAGTCACTTTGGGACATTTTTTATGGCCAGAATATACAAATATTTTGCTTTAGTTTCTCTTATATTGTTTTGTTTCCTTCTTGGTAGGAAACTTTCTGATCCTTTCCTCCATTCAATGCAGCTCCCTTTTTCACCAACCCATGGAATATTTCCTTAGCCATTTATCCAGTATGGACATCTGCTATATCTCTAGTGTTTCATCCAAACTGATTGGTGACTTATTAGAGAAGATAAACCCATCTCCTACAATAATTGCAAGTTTCAGTTCTTTGCCACACACTTCTTTGGAGATATTGAGGTCTGCATTATTGCTTCCATGTCCTTTGATAGCTACCTTGCCATCTGCATGCCTCTGCAGGACATTATTATCATGAACAGTGCCAAAGGCCATCTTCTAGTCCTAGCTGCTTGCGCATGTGGTGGGGCTGTCCATCTTTTCCTTAATTATCTATAACATTACAGTGGCCCTTTTGTGGTCAGATTAAATTATCACTGTTTCTGCAATATTTTCTCATTGCTAAATGTTTCCTATAATGGTACCTACATCACTGGTGTCCTTGTGGTTGCAAATTCAAGTAGGGTTGCCTCAGTAACTTGTGTTGTCTTATTTGTTTCATAAGTCATTATATTGTTCACCTGTGAAATGACTCATTTGTGGGAAGATGCAAACTCTCCCTACCTGTGGGTTTCATATAACTCTGTGTAATTTTGGGGGCCTTCAAACTTGGCTAACCTTAGACTACTTAATACATACCCTAAGGATAAAATATTTGCATTATTTTACACTATCATTGTACCTTTGTGCAATCTATGTTCAATCCTATAATCTATACTCTGACATATGTATATGTCATATACATATGACAAATGCTATGAGAATGTATTTGTGTTGTAGTAATCAGCATATCTAGGGAAAATAACTAAATATATAAATATTACATATATAATGTATATTAATATGTATATTATATGAATATTATGAGATTTTCTATATGAATTGGCTCAAAAGACTGCGGAAATGGGCAATTCCAAATTCTCTAAGACATGCTGCAAGTAGAGAACTTCAATGAAGGTTTTCACTGAATTTCCCAGTAGATGCTTGGCTGACTGAATTAGAGATGGAAATTCTCCTTTTTGACTGCTGAAATCATTACTTCTCCTTTAAAGGACTTCAACTGATTGGATGGGTCTTTTCTCATTGTTAAAGGCAATCTCCTCAGTTGGTTTTAGATGTGATCAGCCATAGATGAAATAAATTTACTGATTATTTAAATCCATGAAATAGCTAACATAGGTAACTAGTTAACAGTCAAAACACCACAGTCAAAAGAGTGCTTTCATGATCAGAAACCTGGGCACCATAACCTGGCCAACTTGCCACATGAACTAAACCATCACAGGTGCCAAGCATTATTTTTGAAGGAATAACACAATGAATGTGGAATAAAAAAGATAGAAACTACCTCAAAGTTAATTGTGCCTTGCTATCACAAATAAAATGCATGAGGAAAATAGGACTTAGAAGTTTCAAGAAACTACAAATCAAATACTAATTATACCATGCAAAATGATTTAGAAACATAATTTTGTGGGCTATTGAAATGGATTAGGTAGGATACTTGCAAAAACTCATCTGTGTCGAAGCATTTAATGCAGTGCTATATTGAGCAGTGGATTGTAATTTAAAATTTAGTGATTATTTTAGTGAAATTACAGGCTTTCCTGGAAGACCATATGATGACATATTGCCACATTCAGTGGTAATTGAGAAGTTAAATCTGTAATTTAATCAACAATTTTAAATTTATATTTAATATTTATCCACATACATTTTACTGGCCTGCAAAATCAGTTGAGAAATAAAGAAAGTATAATAGATCTCATTTTAATCCCAAAGGTAATTTATTTCTCCCTCTATGAAATAAATTGTCTCATTTTTTCTTTAACATTTATTGCAAGGAAAAGCACTAATTTCTAGAGGTGTGAGGATATGCGCACTAAACTCTTTTTTCCTGCTAAGACCAGGTATGACACTCTCAACTAATGCTAACTGATGGTGCTTTAATGACTGCCATGCAAATTAATGGTTTTATAAATAAATATATAGAAATAGAAGAGTTGGATCATAATTCAGGATAGACTTAATGGTTATCCACAAATAGTATTTTAAGGTATCTGTACAATTTTTCACCACTAGGAGCAACATATAATAGCTCCATCATATTGGTTTTTTGGTTTTTATCTCTCTTTTCATTGATCAAGATAAATTCTTCAGACTTTTATTAAACCTTTCATAGAACCAACTTTTTGTCTTGCTGATATTCTCTATTTAGAAAGGTTAGGTATGTCCTTTGGAATTCTATCCTTGTTTTTATTATATGTTTATCTCTACATTGTTTGGGTTTAATTTGCTTTTACATTTTGATACTTAGGGCACTTAGATCACTTATTACTAAACATTTTATTTCTTAATGACACAGGTATTAACATTATACATTGTACACATTTTAAAATGAAAATAAAGAGCTATTATAAACACATTAATGTCAATAAATTCAACAACTCAGAATTGACAATTTCTTTGAATACTACATATTTAAAAAGCACATTAAAACAAATAACAGGTCATTTCAATTGTCATATATACCTTAAAGAAAAGGAATTTATTTTTTTTTCCCAAAGCTTCCCTCAAAGAATCCCCAGATCCAAATAGCTACCTTTTTGAATTCTATCAAACATTAAGATACAAACACTATCAATTCTACTCAAACACTTCCAGAAAAAGGAACAGAAGTGAATGAACAGTATCTGAACTCACTCTATTAGTCCAGCATTTCTCTCATACTCATAAAACATAATACAATTTCTTTATAGATTTTAAAACTTACTACTTAGACAACAATATCACCAGTGAAAACAGACAGTTTTGTTTCTTCCTATCTAATCTGGACTACGTAACTTTTTTTATTAATAAGTGAGCTTGGCAGGTTTGAAAAATGTGAGAGAAAAATACCAAAATTGATTGCAAAGAGTATTTGTAGCAAATAATTAGAAATTGAATATTTAAAATTATATTATAAAATCCTTAATATACATTGCATGTTAATATTTAAGAATTAAAACTTAGTATTTAATGATATTTGACACAATGTATTCAAGGATCTACACAGAAAACTACTTAACTTTGAAAGGGGAAATTAAACAACACCTTTATAAATGGAGAAACATTCTGTACTCATAAGTGAAACAACTCAACATTTTTAAGATGTCCTTTTTACCACCCACAAAATTAATTCCTAGACTCAGTGCTATTGTCACCCAAAAACACAAATTACTTTTCTTTTTAGAATTTTAGAATATAATTTTAACAGTTATATAGAAATGCAATTCAATAAATCAGCCCACGTAAGTTTATAAAGGAATAAATTTGGAGAAATCATATTTCCTAATTTCAAAGCATATCCTAAATCTACAGTAATCAAATTAGTATGGTATTTTGACAAAGATAGACAATCTTTGTATTGAACATAAAATCCAGAATTAGATACATATGTATTTGGTCAACTGGATCTAAGCAAAGGACTGTAGGCAATTCTGTAGAGAAAATATAGTGTTTTCAACAAATATTGGTGGAAAAAAATTGTACATCCATATCAGGTAATGAACCCTTACACATTATACACACATTAATTCAAAATGGATCATAGATGCTTATACAAAGTATAAAAGTATTTTTAAAGAATTAAACCTAGATGAATATCTTCCATTCCACAGATAGGCAAAGAGTTTATAGACACAGTATAAAACCATGATCTGGAAAATAAAAGGGCGAGCTCATATGGCTCAGTGGTTGAGTGCAAGCTTCCCATATGAGATCCAGGGTTCAATCTCTTGTCCCTGTATTTTAAAAAAAGAAAAGAAAACAAAGGCATGATAAAAGGATTTCAAAAAAATGGTAAGAGGGCACTTTTAAATAGAATGTGAAAAGAAGTTATGTACTAGGAGAAAGTATTTGAAAATCATAGTTTTTAAAAAGAAATATTATTTAGAATATATAAAATATTTTACATATTAATAAGAAAAAATCAACAACCAAATTAAAATTGAACCAATATTTTGAATGTATACTTCATTAAAGAAGATTAAACTTTGCAAATAATACAAGAAATGATGCTAGACATCATTAGTCATAATGTAAATGAAAATGATACTGCTTCTTGCTATTTGAATGGTTAAAATTAAAGATTGACCATATAAAGTGTTGAGGAAGATGTGGAAATGCAAAATATCAATGATTTTTTCAGTCCTTAGGTCATATAGGAAGGCTAGAAAGAGCTGAATTTTGGTATTTCCCTTCCCTCAAGTAGGTTAGTCTCTGGAAATACCCACCTTGGTTTCCCTTGAGGTTAGGCATTTATCAATGATAACAAACTGCTCTGGTTTTACTTCAGAGTGGTCAGTTTTCAACTCCCCTGCTAGAAACAGAAGGAGGTTTTTGTCTGAAATTCAGAATAGGAATCAGATAGGGTTCCTGGAGGTATGACTCATGTATGTATGGGGTACCCCTAAGGCTTGGCCGCCTAAAAATTTTGTCTCTCAAACTAGCCCATGCTTGGACTCCAGTGATTCATCAATTATTCTTTAATTTTCCTTCATGGGGCTAACTAAACCTGAGTTTTCTGCTCCAGGTAAATTGTGAATGTTTTTTATCTGCCTATCTCTGCAGTTCTCCAGGAAGGAGTTTTCCCTGGAAACCCCCTTCTATGAATGATCTCTAGTTGATATGAAGTTTTTCTGCTTTTTCCCTTTTGAGAGGGTGGAAGTGATGACTTTCTGAGGTCTTTGTATATCAGAATGGAAAGCAATTCGTTATCATTCAATGTTAGGTATTTACAAACTTTTCTAATATTGTTTATTTCTTAAATAATATATTTAGCAGAATATACTTCTAATTTCTAAATATATATAATCATATATTGTTACCTTTTCCCCTAATTTTATACTTATTTACACATACACACATATATATGCATATACACACATATACATATTTACACACAGACACACACACACACACACACATCCTGTACATTTTTGTCCCTGGAGAACCCTGTGTAACACATAGAAGGCAGTGGGTTGCCAGGTGAGTAATAGGGAAAATTCATGAATAAAGGGAAAATCATGTTAATAAAATAAGCATTAGGAACCTGGCATTGATCAATGTGTGTAGTCTGCTCTAAACAAAGAGGTAAGAATAATTCTACTCTGTTACCTTTAGATTCTACTGGTACTCTCTCTCTCCACCAACTCATGGGGAAAGTAAGACAAACATCAAAAACAAAAGCTAATGCAATAAAAATTGATTAATAATTGTGGATTTTACTAATTCTAACTACCCTAATTCTCAGAGGTACCTAGCAACTCTAAAGTGTGCATCACTACGGACTTTCAAAGGGGTATAATTAAATTTCTAAAAATGTCTTCCAATCTCCATGATAATGGCAAAAATTTTGTGTTGCTGAGGAAAATGGTAATGCTCTTTTGAAATTCTAGCATCACATTAATGCAGTTAGATGATAAAGAAAAATTCAACATTTCTGAAGTATGTATTATATACCATGGTAAAAAAAATTAGTGAATATAGCCTTTGAGAAGAAAATTCTAAGATAGAGGACAGATAGAAAAACAAATATCTATAATATTTCATCAGTGCCATACATAACAGCATTCCTGAAACTTTTATATGATGACTCTAAAGAAATGAATGCAAGAGAAACAAGCCTTAAAGCAGTCTATACGACAACTATAATACTTTTGGCTTTACTTCTTTAATTATAAGTATGTATATTTGCCTGCTGCAAAAGCACATGGAAGCTTTACCCTCTGGTCCTTCTTGTGTCTTTTAATTTAATGTGTTCTGAGCAAGGGATCCCCAAAAGATGCTTTTTGTTGGCAGATCCTTGAGAACTCAAATGCTTCTTTGTTTTAATAAAATTTGACCTTACTATTTCCAAATTTGCAAGTTTATATTCCTCTGGAATACATTCCTATTAGCTATTTTCAGGAGAGGCCATTCAGTAAATATGGATGAAAATTTGGGAGCAAATTAACGTTTTAGCCTGTATTTGTATTTGAGAAAAAGTATTTAAGAATACTGAATATTGTTTGGGTTTTAGAATCATTCAAAAAGCCCAGATTGAGTCTTTCCCTTAGCATTTGTGTAAACTTGGGCTTTGGTTGTAATAAACATTTATTTATATATACACATACAGATAATATAAATGTATTCTCCAATAAACTATTGGAGTAGTAATAAATCCCCACTAGGATATATTGAAGATCAATTAATGGGTATATGTAAAATATCTAATAAGGTGCCTGGAATATAGTAACTATAACTTATGCTATTTAAATATTTTAGTCTAAATCCATCAAAGAATTAAGCATATGAATTTCACTTTCACAGTTTTTTGTTTATAATAAATGTGATAGATAATTAAAGAATCTGAAAAAAAAAAAAACACAGATATGTTAGGCATTGTTGGGATTTCATACTATCCATATCCTTTTCTCTACATAGACATAATTCACACATCTCAACAGCTTTTTCCTTATTCAGTTTTCTCTTTTTTCTTCTTCAATTTTCTTATTCTTTTCTTTCAATCTTTTTTTACTTCAAAATGTAGAAAGCACATATTTCCTAGGATAATTTTTCTCTAGGGATTTAATTTGTAAGGGAAAGGGACTTTTGGTAGAGACTGAGGGTTAGTTAGGAAAAAGGTGCACTTGAAATTATCCCCAAAACACTGCATTTATTTGCATGTGACTATGTGCAGATGCATGAGTGTTTGGGTGTGTGTGTAATTGTGACAGAGTGGAAAGGGGAAAGAGAAAGGAAGAGAGAGGGAGTGAGAAAAAGACAAAGAGAGAAAGAAAGAGAGGGAGGAAGGGAGGGAGGATAGAAGGAAGAGGAAGAGAGAGAATGGATTTGTATATAGTTGAGGAATATTTTAAGCATTAGAATAAGATCAGAAATGAAATGATATGAGGATAGTTCCAGGAAATATTTCTGCATGATTTTGATTTTTAAGAGGATTCTCAGTAACTAATCTCTGGGTTGTGCTTTAAAGGATCTTTTCCTACTTAGGTGTGTGTTTTTCCAATTGATATAGAATCATTGTAGTTACAGCAAGATTGGACCCTAATGTTCAGAGATCCTGAAGTTTACACCAAAATTAGGGAAATATTCTAAACCAAGAGTTGGCTTTTTATAGTTTCAGTTATCTAGTTATTTTAGGATATTTTCTATAGTTCTACTGTAAATTTATTCCTAGATATATTGTGTTTTTTAACTTATTAGATTAATTGACATACAGAGAGGGCAGATTTTGATATTCTCAAATTGTGAATATGTGTTATGTTAAGTTGAATTTTGAACCCAGAATACTTGCAACAATATCCATGTTTTTCTCATACTTAGTATTTTTCTAACATAAGTAAAACAACTGACAGATGAATTAATTCATGACTATGATGTAATCCCATTTTATTACACAAGTGTTTATCCTCAGCAAAACATTTTCAAGGAGCTGTTCTGAGGGTATTTTATATGTTAGAATCTTAAGCCCTTCTGATAGGATGGGTGTAACCATCTGGGAATTTGATGTAATTATGAATTCCAAAAATATAATTGGATCATGTTTGTAAACTGATCTGTTAATCTGGGCATGATTAAGTTATGATTAGGTCATTGACTGTGCCATGTTAGTAGGGCATTGAGCATCACCCCTTGGTGGTGGGGGAATTGAATATAAAAGGCCAGACAAAGGACAGAGGAGGAAGTTTTTGAGAAGAAGTTTTGATGTTGGAGTTTTGATGTTGGATAGAAGGCCCCAGGAGAAGAGAAGTGAGCCGTTTGTCTGATTGTCTTCAGCTGACCTTGTGGAGGAACCAGAAGAGCTAAGCCCAGAGAGAAATGCAGGCCCAGGAAGAGAGGAACCCAAGAAGCCTGAACCGTGGCAAATGCCAGCAGCTGTCTTGCTCCAACACGTGGCAATGGACTTTGGTGAGAGAAGAAACTTAATGCTTTATGGCCTGGTATCTGTGGAATTCTACCCCAAATAAATACCCTTTATAAAGACCAACCCATTTTTGGTGTTTCACATTAGCACCCCTTTGGCTGACTAATACAGAATTTGGTACTGGGAGTGGGGTAGTGCTTTAGCAATTACCAAAATGTTGAAACAGTTTTATAAATCAGTAAGGGGTATTTTTTGCAGAAATTGTGAAATGCTTGATGTAAAAGGCCTACAGTGCTTTGAAGAGACTGTTGATAGTAATATGGGTGCTAAAGAGATGTTCTATGATGCCTTAGAAGTAAATGATGAAACTATTATTGGAAACCGGAGGAAAGGTGATCCATGTTTAAAGTTACAGAGAACTTAGCAAGATTAACTCCTGGTGTTATATAGAAGACAGAATTTGAAAATGGTGAACCAGAGCATTTAGCTGAAGAGCTTTCCAAGGTAAACTCAGAGAATGTGGCTTGGCTTCTCCT
>JAQZBX010085673.1:0-13093 GCA_029593785.1 Cabassous unicinctus
TCCTGCCGCCTGGGACTGTCTACTTTCTGCTGCTTTCTCTCCACCACCTGTATGGCCCTCTATGAAATCAGAGCAGGGAGTTAGTAAAATTCAGATTGTGGAAAACCAGAATGCGTGTGGAACCTGAGTTCCAGAGCCGGCTTGTTCATAGGCCATTTCCGAGGCCTCGGTTCTATAGCACCCCTGCCTTAGCGCTGTGAGGAGAGAGAGCGGGAGTCTCCCGCCAGCCCGTGTAAGAGCAGCCGCCTGCTGAAAGCCGACTCTGCGCATCTTCCCCTGGGACTTAGCCCCTTTCAGGCAGGCGGCAGGGGCAGGCACCCCAAAAAGAAACCCCATCCCCCTTAGCAGTCATGCCCATTGCCCCTCCCCCAGCCACTGGAACCGCTCATCTTCCTTCTGTCTGTATGGATTTTTCCATTCTGGATATTTCGTGTAAGTGGAATCATACAATATGTGATCGTTTATGTCTGGCTGCTTTCACTTGGCACAATATTTTCATGGTTCATCCATGTTGAAGCCAAATAATATTCCATTGTATGGATATACCAAATTTTGTTCATCCACTCATGAGCTGATGAACATTTGGGTTCATTTCACATTTCGGCTGTTATAAATAATGTTGCTATAATGTTCGTAAACAAGCTTTTGTGTGAACTCCTATTTTCATATCTTTTGTGTATATACATAAGGGTGGAATTGCCAGATCATATGGTAATTCTATGTTTAACTTTTTGGGGAACTGCCAATCTGTTTTCCAAATAACTGCACCATTTTATATTCCCACCAGCACCATATGAGGGTTCTAATTCCTCCACATTCTTGCCAATGCTTATTACTGTCCATCTTTTTTTTTTTTTTAAGATTTATTTTACTTATTTCTCCCCACCCCCTCATTGTTTGCATTTGCTGTGTCTGCTTGTTGTGTGCTTGTCTTCTTTTCGGGAGGCACCGGGAACTGAAGCCGGGACCTCCGATGTGGGAGGGAGGCGCCTAATTGCCTGAGCCACCTCCGCTCCCTGCTTTTGTTGTTGTTGTGTCTCTCATTATGTTTTTTCCCCATGTCTCTTGTTATTATAGCCATCCTGTGGGTATGAAGTGGTATTTCATTGTGGTTTGGATTTGCATTTCTCTAATGACAAATGATGTTGAACATCTTTTCATGTGCTTATTGGCTGTTTGTATGTCTTTGAAGAAATGTCTATTCAAATCCTTTGCCCATTTTTAAATTGGGTTGTCTTATTGTTGAGTTATAAGAGTTCTTTATATATTCTAGATACAAGTCCTTATCAAGTACATGATTTATGTTCCCCCATTCTGTTGGTAGTCTTTTCATTTTCTTGACTCTGTCCTTTGAGGCCTATCTCCTTCTGACCCTGCCCCTACCCCCTGGCCTGGGCCTACTTATCTTTCTCACCTGCACTCCCATCAGGACTTGCACTCTCCTGAGACTACAGGAACCGGATGTTTCCTAGTCTGTGGCTAATTTTCCTTCTTTAGGCTCTTGCCTAGCAGACAGTCTGAACTAGGTTTCAGGGTTCCTGCAGTGGTGTGATGAGCTGTGCCCACAGCACATGGAATCAGTGTGGCAGAGTGGGTGGGAGACTACCCCATACCGAGCTGCCACTGTGCACTAGGTGCTTTGCGTGCACTATCCCATTGCATCCCTAGGACTATCTCAAAAGATAATAGTATTATCTCCACCTTGTGGGTGAGATGGAGCCAGGATTTGCACTCCAGTGTGTCTGACTACACGGCATGTATGTACATGGCTCATGGGCCAGAAGTTTACCTCTGTTATCCTGTTTGTTAGCTTTTACTCTGGGAGTTGTTCAAGAATGTTACAGAAAATGGTGGTACCTCCCTAGGTGTAAGCCTCAGTGTGGTAGCAACAGAAGTTCCTTGACATTCCAAAAAATGCCTAACTCTGCCTGCTGTAAAACAAACAAACAAAAACCAAAATTTCATTAGATTAATGGAATACAAGATTATTTCTTGCTCATGTCACAGTAATGCAAAAGGTGGTGGGGAGGTGTCCTGTGCCATGCAGTTGAGAGCCATTGCCTTCCCTCTGGTCAGTGACCCTGCCATGTCCTCAGCCTCAGGGTCCTCTGCTGGACTCCTGACATCAGGCCAGCAGTCAGGGAAGGGATAAGGCAGAGCGGGTTGCAAGGGAAGTTTTTTCTGGGCCAGCCCACATTCCCTTGCCCAGGACTTTGTCACATGGTCACACCTAGCTGCAAGGGAGTCTGGAAAATGTAGTCTAGCTATGACCTCAGGAAGAAAAGACATGCTTTTGTCAATAGAGAGCCAGTCTCTGGCACAGTGCTCAGACGTGAATTTCCACCAAATTGCTTCCAGCTCCTCAAAGCACTCCCTCTAATGGGTGAGAGGTCCATTTTCATGGCTCCTCTGGCCCTGCTTCCTACTCCTCACTTGGACCCAGTTGATTTGGAGGGCTTCTCTGTGACATGTTGGAAAAGACCTAAAAATTCACTTCCTGGTGATGCTTATGGTGGAACTTTCCCCTTCGCACTCCATCTCCTTTATCCCAACTGTGCAAAATGTAGTGCCCTTCTAATGCTGGTATGCATGACAAGTCTGGAACGTTGATTCAGCTTTTACTGTGTGCCAGACGATATTCTAGGACCTTCTCTTGTGTTCTATCAGTGTTTCTCAGGTATTGGTGGAATATGAGATTATTATAAGTGATACATGGATGAACTTTTTATTTTGACTTTCATAGTTACATATCTATTTTAATGTGTACTAGAAAAAAATCACTAGCACACCAAACCCATAATTTCACAAATACTATCATTCAAGATGAAGCTGATTTCACAGCTATACTGATAAGGGAGAAAAAAAGTACACCTGAATGAGAGTTTGGGAGCATTGCATGGAGTGGTAAGGCCCAGGTGCCAGGCTGCCCCATTTGGACTGTACCCCCAGTGCTTGTCCATGGCCTCTCTGGGCATCCTCTCCTCTGTAGATAGGTGACAGGGCACTGGGGTGTCAGATCACCGACAGTGGTACCTAACACATATCATGTGCTCAATAGGCATTAGTCACAAATGCTGTTATTAGGAAACACCGCATATTATCATTTAACTGAGCCAACAATCCTGTGATCGGTACTATTACAGCCATTTTACAGATAAGCAAAGAACGGCTGTTGCCTGAGTAGTAGCAGAGCCAGGCTCTGACCCCAGGCCTGAGTGAACTCTACGCTGGGCTCTACCAAGCTCTGTCACTAACATGGGGGTCTGCTTTAAGGAGGTCCCATTCCTCTCTGAGCCTCGAGCTTCCCATGTGCATGGGGTGGAAGATCAGCTTAGTGCCTTGTGCAGGGAAAGGCTTGCAGAACTTGAGGGCTGCCATCCTTGCTCCAACAGCCAGAAGCCTTTTCTATGAAAAAAAAGAAAAAGAAAAATGTGGACTAGAAGTGATCTGAGGGGTCTACAAGCTTTACCCCTCCAAGATCCTCTGCCTGGCTCTGGATTCTCTCTGCTGTCCCTCTCTGCAACATCTGGGTACTTCACTGGGACCAAGCATCAAACCTACCCAGGTATTAATGGGCCTTCCATCTGAGAGATGCCCCACCAAAGCCCAGTACCCCAGGTTCCTGCATGGCAGGTCAAGGCACTGGCATACTCCACAGGTGTCCAGTCACCAGCCAGCAGACTGAGGCAGGGAAGTGTCACTTTCCACCTGGGCCACCACAACAGTACAGTCCCACCTTGGGGGACATAGCTGGGCATGAAACACAGACCTCAGACCAACCCACGTTTCCAGGCCAGGTCAGATTGAGTAAAAAAATGAATGAGGGCAGCAGACTGTGTCAAGAGAGAGTATGGATTTGGTAATCTGGAGCTGTGGTGTCCCATATGGCAGCCACTAGCCACATGTGGCTATTTACATTAAAATTAATTAAATTAGAAAAAGGACGTGTACAGCTGGACTAAGATGGTGGCATAAGACACTCTAGGTGCTGTTCCCTCACAGAATCTTTGAACAGCTGGCAAAAACTGACAGAGCCTTCTTCCTCAAAACTCTGGAAAACAATTAAAGGATAGCAGTAATTGGTTCAATGCTGAATTCAGAAAACACAGCTTTAAAAATGGTGAGAGAAGCTTATGGAGCCTTTGCAGCCCTACCCACTCCCCAGCGCAGTGTGGAGCCGGTCTTTGCTCCCATTGTGGGTCCCTGACCCTGTTTCAGAGGGAGCAGAGTAACCCCTGTGCACATATTAGGGTATCTGTATGTTGGTACCCATCTATCAGATGGCAACCTGAAAGACTGACTCAGGAAGCTCTTCTCTGGCTTGCCCTCCCAGAACTTGCCCTGCAGGCAAAAGCATCTTGCCTACAACTAAAGCAGCGAAAGAAACAGCAGCTTTGTGCAAAGGATTAGCTACTTGAAGTCATACAATAGCCCAGGAGGGGGAAAGAATCTACTTCATAGAGAATAGAGGGGGCATTGGAATTCCTGCAAATGGGGAAATTCCTAAGGTTGTGAGCAAGCATAAGTCCAGGATAAGTCAATGACTCAGAAAAGACTGAGAGGACCCTGCACTTCCTATTGGCCATAGACTTATCTTCTTGATAGGAGGGCTAATCTCTGAAGGAGAGAATAAGCTAATGCAGAGCCTATTTGCAAAGACTGTGAAAGCTGATTTTTGCATTGATTGGTTTATTTATTTATTTATTTTACATCCTAGCACTCAAGGAAATCTCTTGTCATATCACTCTCTGGATATAAACTTAAGGAATAGACAGCTCAGGGACTAAAATCCCAGAGTTAACATTTTAAAATATTAAAATGTAGGGTATGCAACAAACGATTTCAAGGCAAAGACAGAAATAGGAAATTTCAGCCCATCCAAAGGAACAGGAAAAAATCCAGAAATCATCAATGAAGAAGACAAGACTTTGAACTTACCAAAGACTCTAAAAAACTGATCCTCAGTATGCTTAAGAAGATAAAGGAAGACACAGAGAAAGAACTAAAGGATATTAGAAAAACGATGAATGAGCAATATTAGAATCTCAATAAAGAGATAGACATTTTAGAAAGGAATAAAACTTTTTTTATTTTTCAAAAATAGATTGGAGTTGACACACACAGTAATTGAAATGAACAATTCCTTATGGGGTTTCCACAACACATTGGAGTTGGCAGAAGAAAGAATCAGTGAACTGAAAGATAAGAAAATTGAAGTGCTTCAGGCTGAGGAGCAGAAAGAAAAAAGAATGAAAAGTGAACAGAGCCTAAGAGACTCTGTGGGACACCCTATAGTATACCAGTATATACCTTATGGGAGTCCCATAAGGAGAAGAAAGAGAGAACAGGTCAGTAGGAATATTAAAGGAAATAATGGGAGAAAACTTCCCAAAGTTAACAAAAGATGTGAATATGCACATTCAAGAAACGCAACAAACCCCAAGCAGGATAAACTCAAAAAGAATCATGCCCAGGCAAATAGTAGTCAAACTATCAAATGCCAAGGACAAGGAGAGAGTTCTGGAAGATGCAGGGCAAAAGCAATATGTTATGTACAAGGGAGCCCCATTGAGACTAAATGGCAATTTCATATCAGAAACCATGGAGGCAGTGAGACAAAATACTTAAAATGCTGAAAGAAAACAATGGCCAACCAAGAATTTTATATCCAGCAAGACAGTCTTTCAAAAATGAGGGAAAGATTAAGACATTCTCAAATAAACCAAAGCTGAGGGAGTTCGTCACCATTAGACCTGCTATGCTAGGAAAACTAAAGGGAAAAAATTCCTCAGCCTAAAAGAAAAGGACCTAGACAGTGGATCAAGCAGCAAAAAAGAAATAAAGACCTCCAGTAAAGGTAACCAAATAGATAATTATAAATGCTAGTATTATTGTATTGTATTTTTTGGTATGCAACTCTACACTTTACTTCTTACAGGTTCTTAAATGCAAATGCACAAAAGGCAATAATAAATCTATTTTTCTGGACATAAAATGTATAAAGATGTAATCTGTAACAAGTACAAGAAAATGGTGGGGAAATGGAGGTGTATAAGAACAGGTGTATATGCTATTGAAGTTAAGTTGGTATCAAATCAAATATGATTGTGATAAATTTAGGATGGTAAGTTTAAGCCCCATGGTAACCATAAAGAAAATATATGAAATATAGAGAGAGAAAGAAATAAGAAGGGACTCAAAATGGTAAAAATACAAAAAATTCCATTAACAGGAAGAATTGAGAGACAAAAATGTTATAAGACTTACAAAGACAAATGGCAAAATGGGAGAAGAAAATCCTGCACTGTCAGTAATTACTTTAAATGTAAATGGATTAAACTCACCAGTCAAAAGGCAGAGATTAACAATGCATAAAAAAGCATAATCCAACTATATTTGTTTACCAAAAATCACCTTAAATTCAAGGACACAAGTAGGTTGAAAGTTAAAGGATGGAAAAATATATAACATGCAAATTGTAACGAGAAGAGAGCTGGTGTAGTTATGCTAATATCAAATATAATTGATTTTAAGTCCAAAAATGTTATGAAGGACAAAGAAGGCCACTCTACACTGATAAAGGAGTCAATTCAACAAGGAGACATAGCAGTTATAAACACATTGGAGTTGGCAGAAGAAAGGAGGGAGAAGTAGACAGTTCAGTTCTACATTAATAGTAGGTAACTTCAATATACCACTTACATTAAGGGATAGAATATCTAGAAAAAGATCAATAAGAAAATAGAAGACTGGAATGATACTATAAACCAACTAGACCTAACAGACATATATAATAACATTTTACCCAATAGCAGCAAAATACAAATCACAAAGGAAATTAAGAAATATCTTCAGATGAATAAAAATGAAAACACTACATACCAAAACTTATGAGATGCAGCAAAAGCAATGTTCAGAGGGAAATTTTTAGCTCTAAATGCTTTCCTTAAAAAAGAAGAAATATGTCAAATCAGAGACTGAACCTCACACTGGAGGATCTAGAAAAAGACGAGCAAACTAAACCCAAAGTGAGCAGAAGGACAGAAAGAACAAAAATTAGAGCAGAGATAAATGAAAATAGAGAATAAGAAAACAATAGATAGACTCAATGAAGCCAAAAGTTAGTTCTTTGAAAAGATCAATAAAATCAACAAACCTTTAGCTAGATGGCAAAGAAAAAAAATGAGAGAGGACACAAATAACTAAAATCAGAAATGAAAGGTTGGACCCTACAGAACTAAAAAGGATTAAGAGAATATTCTGGATAACTGTATGCCAACAAAGTAGATAACGTAGATGAAATGGATAAATTCCTAGAAACACACAAACTACCTAAACAGCCTCAAGAAGAAATAGAAGATCCTAACTGTAGCAGTTTGATATTATTGATGAATTCCAAAAAGAAATATTGGATTATGTTTGTAAACTGGTCTTTTCCTCTGGGTGTATTAGAGGTATTGGATTCAGAGGTTTTACTTTTATTTGATTAAATAATAATTAAGGCTTTGATTGGGCCACATCAGTAGGACATTGCATGCCTGCCCCCTTGGTGGGCGGGGACTCACAGAGAAACTGCACTACAGAGCAGGAAGTTTGGAGGTTTAATGCTGGAGCCCAGTGAAGTAAGCACACTCAGGAGCTTGGTGGTGAGGAAGGAGGGAAGGCCCTGGGGAAAAAAGATGAACTGTTTGCCTGATAGTCTACAGCTGGCCCTGTGCAGAGCAGCAAGCCTGAGCCCGGAGAGAAACAAGCCCTGGGAAGGGAGGAACCCAGGAAGCCTGAATTCTTGGCAGATGTCTGCAGCCATCTTGCTTCAACACGTGGCAACAAACTTTGGTAAAGGAAGTAACTTATGCTTTATGGCCTGGTAACTGTAAGCTTCCACCCCAAATAAGTACCCTTTTATAAATGCCAACAGATTTCTGGTAATTTGCATCACACCCCTTTGGCTGACTAATCCATTAGCAAAGAAAAGCCATGGCAAGATGGCTTTACTGGGGAATTTTACCAAACATTCCAAGAAGAATTAACACCAATTTTGTTCAAACTCTTCCAAAACATTGAAGAAGAGGGAACACTTCCTAACTGATTCTTTGAGGCCAGCATTATCTTAATATCCAAGCTAGATAAGGATACCGCAAGAAAATTACAAACCAGTATAGCTACAGAAATCCAAGAGCACATTAAAATAATTATACACAATGATCAAGTGGGGTTTATCCCAGGTATGCAAGGGTGGTCCAACATAAGAAAATCAATTAATGTAATATGCCACATTAATAGAATGAAGGGGAAAAAACACATGATCATCTGATTTGACACAGAAAAGACATTTGACAAAATCCAGCACTGTTCTTGGTAGAAAACACTTAGAAAATTAGAAATACAAGGAAACTTCCTCAACATTATAAACAGCGTGTTATGAAAAACCCACAGCTAGTATCATATTCAATATTGAAAGACTGAAAGCTTTCCTCTAAGATCGGGAATAAGACAAGGATGCACACTGGCACTACTGCTATTCAACATTGTACTGGAAGTTCTAGGCAGAGCAATTAGGCAAGAAAAAGAAATAAAATGTTTCCAAGTTGGAAATAAAGAAGGAAAAATTTCCCTCTTTGCAGAAAATATGATCCTATATATAGAATGTCCCAAAGACTCCACAAGAAAGCCACTAGAGCTAATAAACAAATTCAGCAAAATGGCAGGATACAAGATCAACACCCAAAAATCAGTAGTGTTTCTATACACTAATAATGAACAATTGGAAGAAGACATCAAGAAAAAAATCCATTTGCAATAGCAACTAAAATAATTAAATATCTAGGAATATATTTAACTAAAGACTTATACACAGAAAACTACAAAACATTGCTGAGAGAAATCAAATAAGACATAAATAAATGGAAGAACATTCTGTGTTCATAGACTTGAAAACTAAATATTGCTAAGATGTCAATTCTACTCAAAGCGATTTACAGAATCAATACAACCCAATTAAAATTCCAACAGCCTACTTTGCAGAAATGGAAAAACCAATCATCGCATTTATATGGCAGAGTAAGGAGGCCCAAATAGCCAAAAACATCTTGAAAGAGAATTAAAAAATTGGGGGACTCACACTTCCTAGTTTTAAAACTTTAATTACAAAGCTACAATAATCAAAACGGCATGGTATGGGCACCAGGATAGAGATATAGACCAACGGAATAGAGTTGAGAGTTCAGAAATAAACTCTCATAGCTATGACCAACTAATTTTTGACAATGCGCCAAGTCTGTTCATTGGGAAAAGAATAGTCTCTTCAACAAATGTTGCTAGGAAAACTGGATATACATATGCAAAAGAATGAAGGTGGTCCCTACCTCACACCATATTCAAAAATTAACTCAGAATGGATCAAGGACATAAATATAAGAACCCAAACTATAAAACTCCTAGAAGAAAATATAAGGATGCATCTTTAGGACCTTGTGGTAGGTAGTGGTTTCTTAAACTTTACACCAAAAGTATGAGCCACAAAAGGAAAAATAGACAAATGTGACTTCATCAAAATTAAAAACTTTTTTGAATCAAAGCTCTTCATCATGAAAGTAAAAAGACAACCTACAGAATGGGAGAAAATATTTGGAAAGAATATATCCAATAAGGGTTTAATATCCAGAATACATAAAGAAATCCTACAACTCAACAACAAAAAGACAAACAACCCAATTTAAAAATGGGCAAAGGACTTTAATAGACATTTCTCAAATGAAGGTATACAAATGACCAAAAAAGCACATGAACAGATGTTCAATGTCATTAGCCATTAGAGAAATGCAAATCAAAACCACAATGAGATACCATTTCACTCCCAATAGAATGGCTACTATTTAAAACAAAAAAAAACAAAAAAAAAAACAGAAAATAACAAGTGTTGGAGAGGATGTGGAGAAATAGGAACATCCTTCATTTTTGGTGGGAATGTAAAATGGTGCAGCCTCTGTGGAAGACAGCTTGGTGATTCCTCAGAAAGTAAGTATAGAATTACCATATGACAACAATGTGAATGTAATTAACACCACTGAATTATTTATTTGGATGTGGTTCAAAAGGAATATTTTAGGGTGTATATGTGTAACTGGAATAAAATTAAAAAAAAAAAAACAAAAAACATAGTACTATACAATGCAAACAGTGAACCCAAATGTAAACTATGGACTATAGTTAATTGTGTAATTATAATACTTTTGTTTCATCAATTGTAGCAAAGGTACTACACTAATACAAAGTGTCAATAATAGGGCAAACTGCATGTTTGGGGGTAGGGAGTATATAGGAACTCTATTTTATGCGTAATTTTTCTGTAAGCCTACAACTTCTCTAATAAGAAATAAATCAAAATTTTTAAAATTTAATTCAAAATTCACTTTCTCAGTCACACAAGATCTAGTTCATGTGCTCAATAGCTACATGTGGCTAGTGATCTGGAACGTTCCATCATCATGGAAAGTCCTACTGGACACCACTGGTCTCGTCTAGGTCTGCTTTGACACTCATTGACTCTGTGACCTTGCCCCAGTCACTTCCTGCTCTGGGCCTCAGCTGGCCAATCTCTAGACCAAGGATTCTTAACAAGGGGTCTGTGAACTTGAATTGAAATTAAAAAAAACGTTATTCTTGTGGGGACGTGTTAGTGTGGGTGTGATATATTTATTATATTATGTATACGGGGATACGTGCTTTATGGCCTCCTCTTCCACTCCTGTCCCTTAAATGTCCCCATGATTCTGTCCTCAAACTCACATCCCCAGCCCTTGCTTCCAGCTGTCTGACTCGCTAGTGCTCAGACCCCTGGGCTCAGGGCTGTGCTCCACCTGCCACAGAGCCCTGTGCCGCCTCCTCCTGCTCCTCTGAGCTGTGCCATTTGGGTAAATGACAGCTAACTTTTTAAAACTTAACTTTATCAAAGGGAAATTTACTTAGAGTAAAACGCATCCATTTCGAGTGTAACTTCTGATGACTTTTGACCACTGTATCACTCACGTAACCACCACCACAATCAAAATAGAGAACATTTCTTTCACCTCCAAGTCTTCCACTGTCCCCATCCCAGGCAAGCCCACCCCCAGCCCCAGGAAGCTACTGAGCTTCTTTGTACCACTAAAGATTTGTCTTTTCTAGAATTTCATACAAGTGACATCATGCAGTGTGGACTCTTTTGTGCCTGACTTCTTTAGTGTATGTCACTTGTCCCTTTTTTATTGCTGAGTAGTATCCCATTGTATAGATTTGTTTAACCGTTCACCTGTTCGTGCACATTTGGGTTGTTTCCAGTTTGAAGAAAGCTTCTAGGAACTTTCATATACAAAAGTCTTTGTGGAGACATATGTTTTCCTTTTTCTTGGTGGATACTAGGGGTAAAATTGCTGGGTCATATGGTAAGGGTATGTTAACTTTATAAGAAATTTTGCATTTCCCTGATGACTAATGATATTTAGCACTTTTTAATGTGCTCTTTGGCCATTCATATAGCTTCTTTGTTCAGATCTTTTTTTCTTCCCTTTTTTTGGGTTATTTGTCTTTTTAAAGAGCTGTAAGAGTATATATATATGTGTATATGTATATGTAAATATATGAAACAAGTTCTTTGTCAGATATTTAAATTTTGTATATTTTTCCAGTCTGTGGCTTGCCTTAAAGTTAACATTTTAAAATGGATTCATTAAAGAATGTTGAATTTGTTGACTCTCAAACTTCCATCTCTAGCCCACATCTGTCTTTGGAGTATTGGGAACCCTTTTCTAATTATGTCTGTTGGGCTGTGAGATATCTTTATCTGCAGGTCAAGAGGCAATCTGGCATCATCAGGTGAACCCATGGGCTCTAGAATCAGACAGTCCTGGGTCCAAGTCCCAGCGCCATGGCTCATGAGTGGGCAGGCCACTCAGCTCTCCTCTGGGAGCCTTGCTTTTCTCATGTGTAAAATAGGGACAATAAAGTACCTACCTCCTCAGGCTGCTGTGAAGATGAAATGAGACAATGATTGCAAAGCGTAGCTTGGGGAGCCTCACACCTAGCCAGGCACACAAACCTGCATTGTAGCTGTTAGCTCAGGCCCATCAGCACCCCAGGCCCAGCCCATGCAAAACCAGGCAGGTCGTCTGCCCCACAAAGCAAGCTTCTTCTACCTTCTTTATGTCAAAAGTGCCCCCTTCCTCCCTGGTACTCAAGCAAAAACCTTGGACTCCTCTTCCCCCCTTTTGTCCTTCTCTCTGCCCCGGCATGGTCTTGAATCGGCCCCTTCCTCTCTCTGCCAGCCAGGCCTCCTTACCTCTCCCCAGTGCTCTGGGAATAGCTCCTTACCAAGGTCATCTCCCTGCCTTCTGCCTCCCCAGTGTTCTGTCTTGGTTGTGGCTGCTCCAATGGCCAAAGGCTTCTTTCTGAATCAGAAACCTGGGGCTCCTGGGGTGGCTCTTTTGGGGGAGACCGCTTTGGAAGGGCAAAGCCTCGGCTGTCACTCACTTCCTCTCTGGTTATAAATAACAGGCTCTATTCTTAGCCAACCAGCAGTTAGTTCTCCCCTACCTTCCAGAGCCTCCATCGGAGACCTTTGCCATCCTTACTGGAGACCAGCCATTCCTTGGCCTTTGACAGGACCCATTCCTTTGATATGTGATCAGAAAATTCAATTATAAAACCAATTACTGATTTCCTGAGCTTTACAAGGGAGATAGGAAAGTTTGATTAAGTTTGAATTCCTGTTTGGCTGATTGTCAGCCAAGGCCAAATGGGCTTATGGGAGGTTTTTGTTGTCGTTGATTCAGTTTTTTGTTTTGTGGCTGCACTCTTGGGGGAGGAGAGGCACATTGGTTTTGTGTTGTGGGTTTATTTTTTCACCCCCTTATTTGCTGAATGGCTGTTCCCCTGTTGTAATGCATGAGATGTAAATCCCCCAAAGACCCATTGCCAGGGCAACGGGCTCCCGACTTGAGCTCAGCTAAACAAAGTCCTTCAGCTTTGAAGGGAAAAGCGTTTGTTTCCCATGTGGAGTCGAGTTATTGCGGCCCTTGACAAGGCTGCATTCAAGGACGCCCAGAAACAAGAATGT
>JAQZBX010085674.1:0-13105 GCA_029593785.1 Cabassous unicinctus
GGGTTCAATTCCTGGCCCCGGGTACCTCAAAAACAAAATCAAAAAAATTTCAAAGGGTGACAGCAGAAAAGAAAGCCAACCCTGGGACCCTTCTAAGCAGGGGGCCCCAGGTAACTACACAAGTCACCAGCCCATGAAGTTGGTCCTGTTTATACACAAGACTGTACTTGCCAACATTGACAATTCAAAATACTAATGTAGTTCCCAAAGGAAAACAACTTGTTCCTCAATGGTCCAAGTACCAGAATTCTTGGAAAAACTTACTTCCCTCGACTTCTTACACATTTCATGTTCTCTTAGTTCCTAAGCAATTATCCTGAACATATATTGATTTTAACCCAATGGGATTAACAATCATGTTCATTAAACCTTGAGCTTTGGAGACTAATCAGCTTTGATCATAAATTTGTCATCATCTATGATAATGGAATCTTTAAAAATGGTACTTGTATACACAGGTTTTTGAAATAATAAAAGTTTTCATTTTGCAGGCTTCAATCAAGTTGTGAAACCCAAATAAATCTTGGGTCCAATGTGGTTCAATCTCAGCATTGCGTTGTGATCAAAGAATCATAGTTTGGCAGCCAAAAGTTAATGAAAAGAACTTCCAAGGTTTTTTTTCAGCCCCTTAAGGATCTACCGAAGAAGGAAAGACATTCTTAACCACCAGAAAAACATCTTTAAAATCTTCTCTCATCACTGCCTTTCTCAAATCCCTCCATGCAACTGCTAGCAGTTTCCCAAAACCTTCTTTCTGTCCTTGACTTTTCACTCCCACCCACAGAGGTTTTCCTTTCCCTCTGCCTATTATTTCTACACTCATTATTGTCCCCTTTCTCAAATAAATCTACATATGCTCAAAGGTGAATCATCTATTTCCAGTTTGGGGTCACCCCAATTACAGTGATCTGAATAATAAGACCTGGATTGGGGGAGCAGGAAATGCCAGAATTGCCATTAGTAGGCAAAGGAAGGGAAAGAAATCCATGTCACAAATAATTTTTTTATCCCTGTTACATTTTTATCCCTGTTAAAATTGCATTAACAACATACTTCTGTTAACAGAAGTTTTCCCAAAATGAGTGCAGCAGACATGTTCCTTAGGAAAGGTCAAAATTGAAAATTGTTTTAGAATGAAGTAATGAATAACAAGTGTTCCATCCATGTCTTTAAAATGAAGTCAATATTTTAAATAATCTTGTTAAATTAACATATGGTATTTATTAGCTTTGTCCCCCAAAGACAAACACTACCTTCTAATTAACTATCATTTTTTCCTCTAGAATCAGGATGCTCTGAAAAATTTGCCTGACTTTCTGTGTAATTCATCCTGTCCCAAGAGTTGTCTTATAGTGCTCTGATAACATTTAAGCTTAGGTAGGGTGCTCCATTAAAAAAAAAAAGTACAAAACAAGATTTGAACATTTTGTAATTCAAACTAAAGATAAGGACAGCCAGATTTTTTAAGCTGTCAACAGAGAAATTCCAGTAACCACTTTGAATATGTCATATAATTAAATGTTGAAATCATTTTTAAAGGTACAATGTACTCCCCAAAATGATTTACCCTGGAGTGAAGAGCTCATAGAACTTGGTAGGCAGATGGATCCTAAACTAAAGATCCTTCAAAAATTTTATCACTTAGAACACTTGATAATTAGGAGTCAGAAAGACACCAAAAAAATGAGGCTGTTACCTTGCTCAATTATGACCAAATTCCATGAGCATATTACCTTTATCCTTGTACATTCATAAAGGAAGGTGTGGAAAGAAAACCAATATTCATGCAGTGCCTGTTATGCCACCAGCTCTATTCAAGGCACTTTACATACTGTATCGAATCCATGTTTCTCAAAGTAGTACCTTGAGAATTTGTTAAATATACAGAAATCTAGGTCATCATTTAATATACAGATTCCTGGCTTTCCCTATGAAAATTCTGACAGGTGTGGGGCCCATGAATGTGTGTTTTTAACAAAATTTACTCTTTGTTGATATGCTGTAAAACGATGTCCATTGTTCCTATCTTGCAGATGAAGAAAATGAAGCACAGAGAAATTTAAAAATCTGTCAAGGTCACCCAGTGACGGGCTAGAGCGAAGTATTCAGTCTCAAGCAGATTGGCTCCAAAGCTCATGCTTTCATCGCTAGGCCATGTTACACTCCCATGAAACCTCATTTACTCTCTGCACCTGGAATAGTGGCTGTGACTACAGAGATCTGTCTATAGCAGCTCTAGCTCACCACTGCCTGCCCTCCTTCCCACCACCCTGCTCCCGATTACCCAGCATCATAGGGGTTTGAATTATATCATGGGTTATTATGTGATAAAATTTTGCTTATACAAAGCTAATGAGTATCGCATCCTGTTTGCTAATTGTCTCTAACCATATCTTTACAAAAGAAGAAGAATTGGTTAACACCAAAATGTTCGGTGATTACAACTTGCCAGTTCTCATCAACACAAGTTGTCTGGAATTTGGAGGCTGCCATCAACAGAGTTGCTTCCCAATCAAAACACAATATCAGAGTCCCTGACCTTTCAGCTGTACAATGTCTTCCTAGACACTGCTGCTCTACTTTACATTGTTTTATTTATATATTTATAGGTGCTACATGCTTTAAAAGTGTACAACTATGAAAAATGATGTGACATTGAAACAAGCAAAACCCCTGACAGAAAGTTGAAATTGAGGTTGTCCAAGAACTCGGCAAGTACATAGTGTCTCCGTCTACTGTGATTCTTCAGCAATTTTGAGAGCTCTTTTCCCTCATTTGTTTTTGGAGTATGCACATCAGTATGTACTGTGGCAGAGTGTCTGTTTTCCAAAACTCCAGAAACATGAGTCAGCTGTTCAACTATTATCTACAAATTTGGTAAAGTACTGTATTCATGGAATCTGAGAACGTTTTCCAGGAATCACATCTCCAGAGCCTCCGCGTTGACTGTCTTGACCAGTGTATAATGCTTCTGAAGTGTTCCGTATTTACTTTCTAAAGGAAGTGTTGTCAAGAAAGATAATTATGGGCTCCTATTTATTCATAATAGATGTAGAATGCATTTGCATAATGCATTTAATATTCTGGTTAATGTAAAATGTCATACCATATGCAACAGGACAGTAATTTAGTAATATCCTGTAACTCAATAAACTCGGTAGAAAATTCTTGTAGGAGCTCTTGCTGGTGCTTCCAGCTGAGGCTGCTGGAAAATGTCAGAGGGAACCAGGACTAGACTGAGGTCCCCTTCTCTTTTCCATGAACTCCCTGCTTAAATGAACTCATCCAGCTCCAGGAATTTAAATACCAACTATAACATTTGACTTTCACGGGTGTTATCTCCAATCATGACCTCTCCCTGAGTTCCAGAATCAAATCTTTGACTGCCCCCTGGATACCACCTCTTGAATGTCATAATGTCAAAATTAGCATTAACTAAGCAGGACTTGGAATTCAATGACCACTCAAAACTCCCCAGCCTACCCCCATCTAAGTAGATGACATCACCATCTACTAAGTCATTCAAGTCAAACCCCAAGAGTCAGCCTTACACCATCTTCCTTACCCAATATATTCAACCCATCTGTTAGTCCTATAAGTTTTATTTTCAAAATATGTCAGTTCCCTGGGAGACATAGCCTGAGATGGAGATTTGCATGCAGGATGTTGATTAGGAAGTGTCATATCAATCAACACCCACAGCAGAGGGAAAATCTGAACTGCAATGCAGTCACCACAAAAGTTCAGCTCATCCTATGGAGAGCTCTGGAGCTGTGAGGGTCCTTCAGAGGGGCTCCATCTTGGGTTTGGGGGCACTTCTGTTTAGCACCAACCCACTGACCAGTCCATGAATGCAGGCTGCCCCCAGGAAAGGAATAAAGTGTGTGGTTTAGAAAAGGGTAGTTGGGAACTCTGAATAGAATTAATACACGAAACCCCACGATCCAGGAAAATTTATAAAACATGCACTAAAATGCTAATAGATATATCTAATGTTTCTTTGGTAACTCAGAATGTCTTGATGACTTGTCAGTGCTCACTTAATCTTCCTACCCATCAGTCCTCATCACAGATCTAGATGTGGAAGAAAATAGGCTGCTATCTACTTTGACCCTTGTCTTAGTTTTCCAAGCTGCTATGACAAATACCACACATTGGGTTCTCTTAAACAAAGGGAAGTTTTTGGCTTACAGTTTTGAGTCTAGGAGTAGTCCAAAATCAAAGTATCAGCAAAGCAATGCTTTCTCCCCAAGACTGTCACATTCTGGTGCTAGCTGCCAGGGATCCTTGAGGTTCTTTGGCTTGAATCCCTGCCTCATGTCATATGGCAATGTCCTCTCCTTTCTTTTCTGGGTTTCACTGACTTCCAGCTTCTCACTCCTCCTTGAGGCTTTCTCTGACTCTGGCTTTCAGTTTCTTTCTCTTTATAATGCCTCCAGTAATCCAGATTAAGACCCAACATCATTCAGCTGGTCCATACCTTAACTTAAAATAACATCTTCAAGAGATCCTCTTTACAATGGGTTCACACCCACAGGAATATGGATTAAGATTAAGAACATGCCTAAATTGGGGTACATAATCAATCTACGACAACCCTGTTGACAAACCTTGGAACTTGCTTATATTAACAAATTCCTGATAACAGTATTTTAGCCATAATTTTTATATTCTCTCTGAAAGCAATAATTTTTTAATTATCCCCAATTTGATAAACTGTAGTTTCTTCCTTTTCCTTAAATTTATGCCAGAAAGGAAGATTCTGCTTTTTTCCCTTCTTATACAGAGGTGACCAAATATTGGATCATTCTGGCCCTCAAACTACATGAATATGCAATGCCAGGGAAGGTATCAATTTCAAAATTCCAGATTCCAAAATGCCAGAGCTGTGATGAGACTGCGGTTACAAGTTTCTGCCATAGAATATACCTCTTCAGACCCTCCCAATCTTCAGAATCTGATTCTGTTGAGAATAAGCACATTATTCTCAATGTTGCCCCATTGCTGTTCATATTCTTGTACATGCTAAGGGGAAGCCACTGAAGCCTAGGGTGGGGAATGGGTAGAAGAAAAACATCATTTTCCTAATTCTTTTATATTTTAGAAGGACTGTGGGGAGCAAATATAGAGCTGGAAGTCACAGCACTATTGTAAGTACTAAAAATGTTGCATTATAATTGCTAGGCCTATCAGTGTAAAATATTTCACTTGAATATCCATAAATATTTGCAGGAAGATTCTTGGAATACATAGAAAAGAACACACTAAATAATTAACACTGAATCCTTTTCTGTCTAAAGATTTATTTAACAAGGCAGAGAAAATAGCAAAATTCATTCCTAAAATTTCTTCAGAAATGAATATGGTGGCAGTGATTGTTGGTTGGCTAACCCAATATCCACTTCAAACCCACTGCCCTCCTGCCTCTACTACCTCTAAAACTTGGAAAGATATATATTCCTATTTCCAGACTCCCATGCACCTAGGTGGTCATGGGATACAATTCTAGCCAATGAAATTCTGCTGGAAAAAGGAGTGAGTCTTGGAAAGCTTTTGTTTTTGTTACAAAATCACAGTGACAGATGTCAGATGTGGTGTTTTGAAGTTGTATCCCTAGAAAAACATGTTTTTAAATATAATTCATTTCTGTGGGTGTGAACCCATTGTAAGTAGGACCTTTTGATGAGGTTACTTCAGTTAAGGTACGGTCCACTTCAACCAGGATGGGTCTTAATCTTATTCCTAGAGTCCTTTATGAAATAATGAAATATAGACAGAAAGAAAGAAAGCCGCTGGAAGCAGGAAGCTGAAATGGAACCCAGAGGAGAAGGAAGAGACCAGGAGATGCCACCATGTGCCTTGCCATGTGCTACAGGAGCCAAGGATCACCAGCAGCCAGCCCCAGAATACCACAGTCTTCAGGGAGAAAGCATTGCAGTGACATTTTCCCAGCCTCAAAAACATCAGCAAATAAATTCCCATTGTTTAACCTGAACCATTTCATTGTATTTGCTTGAGCAGCCTAGGAAACTGAAACATCACACTTCCTCCCTTCTTCCTTATTTCTGCTTTATATGTAGACTTGATAGAAAGAGCTAGAGCAGTCATTTTGCAACCATGAGGATTGAGCCACTGAACCAATGCCAGCAAACAACTATTTGAATAGCTTGTTATGAGTAAAAGATAAATTATATTTGTTTAAACCTCATTAGTCTAGTACCCAGTTATATGTGGCTAAATGCTTTTGGGTTTAGATATATGACCCATTTCAAATTAATTTTTCTGTATGGTGTGAGGTTCATTTTCCCCCTTGGATCTTTTGTTATTCCAGAACCATTTGCTAGATAAATTTTCCTTTTCTCATTGGATTGATTTGGTGTCTTCACTGAAAATTAAATGACTATACAGATATGGGTCCATTTCTGGACTATTTTTCTTCCATTGATTTATTTTTCAGACCTTAGTCCAATGCCATATTATTCTGTTTACTGTAACATTATAGTAAATCTTGAAGTCAGGTGGTATAAGTCATCCAACTTTGTTCTATTTCAAAATTGTTTTGGACATTCGAAATCCTTTTCATTTCCAAATACATTTTTAAATTAGTTTGTCAAATTCTATCCAAAAAAAAGTCTTCTGGAATTAAGATAGGGATTTTATTGAATCAACAGATCAATTTGGGGATAATTTATAACTCAACAATATTGAATCTTCTAATTCATGAACATGGAATACCTTTCATTTACATAGTTTTTATGTAATTTCTCTCAGCAGTGTTTTGTGGTTTTCAGTGTAAAAATCTTATATACTTCCTAATATATAATGCTTTTATATGTCATTGTAAATAGAATTGTTCTTTTATTTCATTCATCAATTCTTTGCAGCTAGTATACAATTGATTATTTTATATTAACCTTGTATCCTGTGACCTTGCTAAATTCAGTCATTAGTTCTACTGGTTGTTTTGTAGATCCCATAGAATTTTCTATATAAACAAATAGAGATGACAAACATGATGTTCTCTTCAAATATAGGCAATTTTATTTCTTCCTTTCTAATCTTTATGCTTTTTAGCTAAATGCATTTTAACTTATGCAAACTTATGAGTTTTAATTAAGCAAATGGTGCTTTTAATGTTTATCAAGATAACTCATTTTTAAAGCACTCAAGAAAAACAGATTAAAACTGTCATTGCATTCATCAAATTTTATTTACTGTCTTCCTAGCCTGTGCTTAATGTATGGTAATAAAGCAGAATAAGATTCTTTCCTATATGAATTGTCCTAGAGGAATTCACAATCCCACAATAAAGGTGATATGTAGGCTGTGAATTCAAGGGATGAGAGGAATTGCTGATTGGTACCATAAACTGAAGAAAATTCCTTGGAGAACAAGACATCTAAACTAGCCTTTAAAGAAAGAGTAGTATTGAGATTGATGGTAGGAAAGATGTAGGACTAGAGGAAGCAAAGGGCAGGGAGAGAGGCATAAAACATGTTCCAAAGGTTCCCAGATTGTTATGAAGACTATTGGTGCCAAATGACAGAGGGTCTCAAATTACAGTCTTCTGAGTTTGGATTTTGCCTTAAAAAACCTAAAGATTTTTAAGCAGGGAAGTATGATAAGAAGGAATCTTTTGACTATACCATAGCCAGAGAAAGCCTGATTCCTGAGAGTTGATAAAGGGTGTAAATACCACTACTGCTGAAATAGGGCTAAACACAAAATTTATTTCCTATTTTCCATTTATTTTGTATCTGAAAAGCAAAATAAATAATTCACACTCCTGAAGGCATAACTCATAACTTCATTTAAAATGCCACAGCTGGAAGTTCCTATGTCAGATCCTATATTATAATTTAATACATGGTTGATACACATTTATTATTTTGGAATGAGGAAACACTTTCTGCATGTAGATGAAATGGATCAGGATGTAATCTTGCATTATAATGTATTTTAAATGCTTTGCTATATTATGCAACAAACAAATTTGAAAGCTTTTAATCACAGAGCAGAATTTAATGAGTTGTACCTATTTTGAGTGTTATCCAAAGGGAGATTCATTTTTGAAACATAAAAATGTCTAAAATACTCATAGAAAATGCTTCAAGGAGTAGAAGTTGATCCAACCTAGTTGGACTTTCAACATCTGGATAGAAATTTCTTTTGCATTCTCTCATTACCTTGGTTTCCTACATGGTTTCTTAGTCTAAAAAACTACTGAAATCGTCTATAGCAAGGCCCTGAAAGTCTGAATGCCTGGATCGACTGTGCCCATCATGCATAGGGAGATTTCCTCATCCCAGTGCCAACCCCCATCCTGCCAGAAATGTGCTCTCTCCATTCAGCAGCATCCATGCCTCTGGTTTGGGGGGAAGCCATCTCTGGACAGAGCACTAGATTAGGCCCACAAAAGGCAAACATGCCTTTCCTTCCAGTTCAAGCAGCAGTCATTTCTCTTTGTTCCAGTCAGGGTTCAGTGAAGAATACAGAAGCCACTTTAGGTATTTCAGGCAAGAAATAATTTAATAAATGGATTAAGAGACAAACTGTTGAAAGGACTGAGGCAGTAACAGCCATGGAAGGCTCCATTTCTGATTCAATAAATCAGAAAGGGCAGGAATACCAAGAAATTGTCACTAGCACCAAAATAGGTGATTGTCGGGATGATTCTCACCCAGTAGCCACTTTGAAACCTCACTTCTGTCATCTGCTGATGTCAATTCACCAGCCTGCCACTGCAACCAGAGATCAATGACATCTTCTTGTTTTCTGCTTTCCCAAATTCAGATATATACCTCACATATAGGGAAAAAAGATCAGAATCTGCTAGCAAGGTAGACTGGGAAATGTAATTTTTTTTTTTTTTAAGATTTATTTATTTATTTATTTATCCCCCCCTTGCTACTTGTGTTTGCTGTGTCCATTCGCTGTGTGTTTTCTCCATGTCTGCTTATCTCCCCCTTGCTGTGAGGTGTTGTCTCTCCGACTGATGGTCGGAGAGGTGATTTCCCCGGCGGAGTTTCTCCAACTGATGGTTGGAGGGCTTTCTCCGGCTGCTGGCCGGAGGCCGAACGACGGGGGAACAGGTAGGCTGCGGGGAGAAAGGACAGACGAGAGACTCTGCTCTCCAGGTGGGAGCAGGAACCAAGAGAGTTTATTGAGGAAGTGCACAAGCATATATAGGCTCAGGTTGCCGGGGGCGGGACTGAGGGGAAGGAGGTGGGGTAAGGGGTTGGCCCTGGCGGTGGTGGCCAATGAACTGGGGAGGTGGCTAGCGTCATCTGTTGCCAGGTAGACTTGCTGAGTAGGGTTCTTGTCGGGAAGGAGGGGGGAAGGGAAAGGGAGAGAAGGGGGGGGTTTCACACCACAACAGTGAGGTCCCGCTGCATCAGCCCACCGCGCCGCGCGGGCTGGCCTGCCCTCACAAGGAGGCCCCGGGAAGTGAACCCGGAACCTCCCATATGGTAAACGGGAGTTCTATCGATTGAGCCACACCCGCTTCCCGGGAAATGTAATTTTTAGCATTCCAGCCGTACAGCACAAAGTGGAGCTGAGAAAGGCAAGGATATTGCTGAAAATGAATAAAAAATATCCAGCATACCTTCCTTCCCTTCACAACCCATAGCCAAAAGCACTTAGGAAATCAAGACTCATTCTTCCACATTATTCTCATTCTGGTGATTCCTCTCTATAGGCTCAGTTCAGTCTTCCTTCTTCCTCATTCTGTGTTCTGCTGGCCTTTCTTCTAATCATATCTGCTCCCTCCTGGGAACCAGTGTTCCCCATACTTCATCTTCCAAAAAAGCAATTTTTTCCAGAGTTCAAATAATAATTTGTATATTATCATGGGTGAAGGAATATCATGGAAAGACTTTCATTAAGCCCAAGATTAAACCCTTAACATGAGAAGGGTAGGTTGTGTAGTCCAGACTGAACAGTGTTACTGCTAGCCTCCCAAACACTTCCAAAAATTCCAGAAGAGTGTACTGTACTTTACTCTGGTATATTCCAACCCAAAGAGAATCTACAGTATGGATAGAGACTCAAAAAATAAATTATTGTCACTATTCCACTCATCCTCCCATATCCTTTGTACACACCTCTTCTATAGTATTTATAGTACTTTTCATTTGTCTGACTCTTTCTCACTGTGTTGTGAGTTACTTGGGTTCAAGTACCATGCTTTGAAAATCTTTGTAACTCTGCAACATAATGCTAGTTACATAGCAGGTTTTCCATGATAGATTGAATGGCAAGATGGAACTTGAAAAGTTTCCCACCACATCTCCAACTGGCTGTTCAATGTTCCTATGTATGTATCACTTCTTAGCTTCAAACACAACATATCTAAAATAAAATACATCTGCTCTTTAAAACTTCCTTCCCTCCACAAGTTAATGGTGGTTTTTAATGATGTGGTTGATCAAAAAAGTGTAAAAGTCCTGTGGTCAAGCTGTAGCATTAAGCAACATGGATACTGAAGACATATAGGCAGAAATATAGGGATTAAAATGATAGGGATATGTTTTAGTTTTCTAAGCTGCCAAAATCAGATGCCATGAAATAGGTTGGCTTTAAGAGTGGGAAATTATTAGCTTACAAGCTTACAGTTTCAAGGCTGAGAAAAATGTCCAAATCAAGGCATCATCAGGCATTGTTTTCTCCCCAAAGATTAGCTGCTGGTGATCCTAGACAACTCTGTCACATGGCAAGTCATAGAGCAGTGTCTGCTGGTCTCTCCCTTCTCTTCCATGTTTCATTGCTTTCAGCTTCTTGCTTCTGTGGCTCATTCTCTCTCTCTCTCTCTCTCTCTCTCTCTCTCTCTCTCTCTCTCTCTCTCTCTCCCCACCCCATCCCATTTTTAAAGTACTCCAGTAAGAGGATGAAGACATACCTTGGGCCACACCTTAACTGAAGTAACCTAATCAAAAGTTCCTGCATACAGTAGGTTTACACCCACAGGAATGGATTAGCTTTAAGAACATGGTTTTCTGGGGTACATAAGTTCCACAAAGTAAAAATTTTCTAAGAAGGTAGAAATGAAGATTGTTGGGGACTTGTCAACAACTATTTGTGATTTAGCCAGAGGTACTGGTGGCATTTTTAAGGTACATGAACATCTGTTGCTATTGAATAGTACTATAATGGCATTTACAGGTTTATTTGATATTGCTGTAGGGTTTTAGAAGGAATTATCTATATTTTTCCACCTACCCCACAGTCCATGAAAAGCCACAAAAAGATATAGAGTGGATGATTTCACCACCATGTTGGAAGAAAACAAAATGCACTATCTGAAAGCATGTTGAGGAATCTCTGAAAGGTGGTAAGTAGACAGAATAATTTCTCTGACATTAGAAAACTGAATAGTCTCAGCTTAAGATGCATTCAGGAGAAGAGAGTTCCAGAGGCAATAGATAAAATAATAAGGAGGGTTCAAAGTCAGCTTTGGAGATGTTAAGCTCATTGATCTCTCCCACCTCCATTTAAGAAGTTGTCAGAAGAGACATTAACAACTGAACAAAAGCACTGATGTGGGCTCCAGGGCCCAAGAGGCAGGCAGTGTCAGGTAGAATCTGACCCCAGGAGGAAGACGGAGGGTCCTTACATAGCACCTCCTTACGTAGCACCTCTCACCCAGCAGGGCAGTCCACACCTCCCAGAAAATCCTTGAAGATGAACTACCATACCACAATCAGCATCCTCAGGCAGGTGACCAAAACAAAGATGAGCAGATAACCAAAAATTACCAAACATTTAAGTAAAAGCAACCCAATCAAATAATGAAACCAAATCCAACCAATTGAATACCCAACATTGAGAAAACATAATAGAACAATCAGAAGGAAAAAAGGTATTTTAATTTAAATATAGGTTGATACACCCAATGAGAATCAGGAGATTGCTACCATGGAAAATAAACTAAAGAGCTTAGAAATTTATAATGTGATTGTTGAAATTTTTGTGAAAATTTAAATGTTAATTAAATAGTGGAATGGACCTAGCTTAAGAATGAATTGAGAGGTGACATCACCAACATGGCAACATAAACATCCCTTGAAAAAACTTCTACAGAGATTTAGCAAATAAAAGGACAAATTTCACTTAATTTGAATTCTGGAGAACTGTAGAGACTGGAGAACAACTCCACAAAGGCTGAATCAAAGAAACAGGAAAATCTCAGGCAGAAGTCCATCTTAGACTGCCAGTCAGTTCTCATTTCCCCTTCTCCTCAGTCCCTCAAGGCTCAGGAGCCACACAGAGACAGCATGACCCCAGGTTCCCTCTCACCGCAGACGGAGACTGTAGACCGAGTTACAACTGTGAGTTAGAACTTTGAATATATTTAGGCACGGTGATCTCAGTCCACAGAGAGAAAGGGCAGAACACAAGCCACTAAGGAGTGCTGCATACAAAAGGGCCCTCAGGGGAAAGGCACAGAAGAGAGAGACCACCATAGAAAAGCTGGTAAGAAATGTTGTGACCAATCCAATATCAGTCAGCTGGACCATCTCAAGGTAGAACAGACTTTTCTGAAGTGACCCACCTTTATGGATTGACACCATCTGGCCCTAGGGTGGCTACCATAACAGGGAAAAAAATGGAGGTAGGAAAGCCTCACAGAGCAAAAGCGGGGGAGGGGCATTAACTTGAACTGCTATAAGGTAATATGGGTCCCAGAAATGAAAATTGTAAGGAAAATGGGGCACTGAGTGAGGGAATTTAAACAAATTGTAGAAGCTGGGGAGAAAAGTCTGCACTAAACCAAACAGAAGAAATCAAGATTCCCAGAGAAGGAACAGAGAAAAGGAAGCTCTCTCCTGGAGGTGAAACAATTTCACAAAAAGGGCAATTTTTAAAATTACACTGCATATCCAGAACAAGAATCAAATGAAGAAGAGGTGAGAAAATCTCAGATAAACACTGGCTATTCTAAAGGTCTAGAATAAGTTAGACCAAGCATCAAGGAAGAGCCTTAACACAAAGTCAATCAACAATAAAACCCTAGATAAATGGCAGAAACTGACCTTCAGGGTTAACTCAAGATAATTAGATACCTAGATATCAGCAAAAGAATGACAAGGATACTAAGAAACAG
>JAQZBX010085675.1:0-13097 GCA_029593785.1 Cabassous unicinctus
TCTGGTTGGCCGGCAATCATTGGGTTCCTTGGATTTCCCATTACATGGCAATGCCCTCTCCTTTCTCTCCTGGGCTCCTGCTAACTTCCAGCTTCCAGCTCCTCCCCACTGCTTTGTCTTAACCAAGTCTCCAGTAATAGGATAAAGACCAATCCTGATTCAATTGGTCATACATTCACCAAAAATAACACCTTCAAATGTTCCTATATACAATGGGTTCACACCCACAGGAATTCAGATTAAGAATAAGAACATGTGTATTTTTTGGAGAAGGTAGTTACATAATACCACCCACAAAACACATTCTTTGAGAACCACTGCTGTAGGAAAAAAAAAAAATCCATTCACCAAAACTACTAGATTCCAGCTTTTGGCCTGGCTCTTCACTGTTTCATTCTCTCATTCAGAAAGACATTTTAAACATGCAATTTTTTTCTGTTACAAGAATCCTTGACCTCATGGTTACAACCGTCTCTGTACCACATATGCCACACATAGAAATTTCTATCATAAAACTCTCCTCTCTCTTTCTGAAGTGTCAAATTCAGCTCTTCTGCACATTTTCCTCTCTCTCATTTTGCTGAAATTGTTAAAACTTGCTTTCTGCTTTGACTGGGAATTATGACATTGCCCACCCCAGCACGGTTTTGCTAAGATCAGGGTTCTCTCATTAGACTGGACTTGACTCCTTTTTCACATTGTATTAAGTGGTCAGCTGCCTCAGTTCTCCTCCGCCCAAAAGTTTTGAACTCCCTCTTGGGTCCTCCTCATCTCTAACCTTGCATTGTTCCACAGTGAGCCTTCTGCTCCCAGACTGCAGAGTGCCGCTGGAGGAGGCTGCATGGTTGAGTGCAACTGGCTCCCTGGTAGAGCTTGCTCTACAACTTGAGGTTGGCAAGGTCCTTCTATTTATCCCTCATGGACTCCCTGGAAGCTTTTCAGGCCTTGTTTTGTTTTGTTTGTTTGTTTTTCACACCTTTAATCTCATCAGTTCTCTCATTTTCAAGTGAATTTATGTGTTCCTATATATATTTATTCTTTCCTCAAGTCTCAGAGGAAGATATATCCTCTCAAAGTTAATGTCTGATCCTTCAAATGGGATGTCTGATGTTCCTTGGCTCTCATCTCTTCACACTTATGAAGGAACCCATTTGATTCCCCTCTCTACTGCTTTCCCCTATAACCCAAAGTGCCCTATCCTCACTTTTCCTCTTCACCAACTTAGACTTGTTTCCTTCTCTTTGAAAGTTACCTCAATTTTCTCTGTTAATGTGCAACTTCTACTTCATTCTGCTTTCCCATCCTAGTATCATTCCATTGTTCTTCACTTATCAGTCAGGTTCTTTGAACAAATTGTCTTATTCAATTCCATTCATGAATTTCCTCACTAACACCTATCCTCCTCAATTTTTGGAAATTTGAACAGAAATCCATTCACTCCCTGGGTGGGTCTTCCTGTCCTTTCTTTTTTCCTTTCCAACATTATTGTTTTGTCTGCTTTTTCTGAAGTTACTAATGGCAAGCTCCAACGTCTTTCTTCCTGTACCAAGTGACCTGAATCCTGGTTCTCAGTGTTAATTCTTGATTTTTCTGCTGCAATTCTATTTACTTTTCTATTCTTTTAAAACATACATATTGTTTTCTTGACATCTGAGACACTATATTCTCCTTTTTATAGTTCTTTGTTTTTTAATGTTTTATTTTTCTTCTTCTACCCTTAACCTTTCCTCCCTCCTGCCCATTCCCAGCTCAAGCTTAATCTTTGGCTTCCACCTTCCATTATTCTCTTGAGGACAATATCATCTTGTCTGTGCTTTCAATTCTGAAATACCCACATTTGGTCCCAATGACTAACATTTACAGCTCTCTACAGGACTTTTCCTCTGAATATACCAAAGCTTTGTTTTTCCCTACACCAAAAGGACCCCTTCATGTCGTCTTCCCCATTTTCTGTCAGAAGTAGCACTGTTCACGGCGTCAATATCTGGGGTTGCTTTTTGACTTGTTGCTGACCTGTACCTTCCACAGGCTGCCAATCACTGAGCTCATTTAAAGATTTGGAATCTTTAAATCTTCCTATCCTTTCTATTCTCCTTTCCAATATTGTTGTCTAAGAGTACATAAGCTTCTTTTTTTTTTCCTTCTAATGGTTACCTGACAAAAAATAGTACATCTTTGTTTCAAATAACAGATTACATTTCTTTTCATGCTCCTTGGATCATGTCACCAAACTCTAAAAATCCATAAAGACTCCTTGTTTCTCTTGGTGATAGGGTCCATCAGTCTTCGGTCAAGGTGCTAATCAACTAGCTAGCTTCACTTCTTCGCTGTGTTCCCTGCTGTCTCCTACAAAAGTTGTGCCCATCATCACCACTCAGATGCTTGTGTTCCACTTCCACATTTTACCCACTCTCCTCACCCAACTGAAACTGCTTCCTTTCTCCTTTTCTTCATACTTTTCTCTGATAATCAAATGCCTATTCTTCTTTTAAGGCTGATCTCACTCCTTTCTCCTGAAGCCTTTACTTATTGTTGCAGCCCAGTGCTATTATTCCTCACTCAATTTCTATACCTCTCGTACAGTCTAGCATTTAATTATATACTCCACTGAACTCCTTTTAGAGATTTCATAAATGTATATCAACTTTCTAGTGAATTTATAAGTACCATATTCCTGAATTCCATTCATTGCATGTATGTATTGAATGAGCAGTCTATGGCCTGTTCTGCAATGCCATGGTGTATTAGCCAGGGTTCTCTAAGGAAACAGAATCAACAGGAGATATCTGTCAATAATACGAGATTTTAAAAGAGTCTCTCACGCGACCATGGGGATGCACAAGTCCAGGTTCCGCAGGCAGGCTGCAAACCAGGGGCTCTGATGAAAGTCCGATGAAAGGTCGTTGATGAGTTTCTGGGAGAAGTTGCCTGTCCAATGACTAGCTGGGAAATTCTCTCTGAATGTTGAAATCACTTCCCCTTTTAAGTCATTCAACTGATTGGATAAAAGCGCCACCCATTGATGATGTAATCTCCCTGATTGATGCAGATGTAATCAGCCATCCACGCAGTAAGCTCACTGGTGATTGAAGTCCATAAATGCTCTTGTATTACAATTAGCCCAGTGCTTGCTGGAACAAACACCTGGACACAATTACCTGGCAGAGTTGACACATTAGCCTAACCATCACACATGGCTCCTAGCTTTGTGCTGCATAACAAAAGGGGCCTTGAATGGGTTTATCTAGAAAGACCAGAAAGGTCTACTCCCCAACTCCCTTTATGTTCTACGCATGTGCAAATTTGCATTATCGACTTTTTAATACTACAGAGTGCTAGGTAATCATTATTTGTAATCAATTCTTAGCCTAATACTGTAAATAGATCAGCATTGTTATTATCAGAAACTCAGTCTAAGGAATTAAATAAATTGCCTCACACCACAAAAATTCGCAACGTAAATTTTATTTTAATAGAGTATCAACAATCTGATTCTTTAGTCTCTGACTTCAGCAAAATCTCTCTTCACTGCATTCTTATGAAATCTATCATACGTTATATTATTAGCTCAAAAGAACCTACAAAGAAAGATATTGATTATTTAGAATAATATACACCATTAATAGTATATTTGACAATTTTATTTAAATTAAAATACCCTAACCTAAAGATGTGTGAAAATAAAATACCATTCAATAGTACAAACCATGTCTGTTTAGAACTTCTGTTAAAATAGTTTTTTAGGTTAAATAGCTTTAAGTGAAGGGAGACACTAATTTATTAAGGAAGTTGAAATAAAATAAAGATAAATATAACAATATTTTTCTGATAATAACTTAGTTCAGTTTATGAATGTTGGAAGACCAGGGAATATTTTTTATACTTATGTTATAATAACCAGTACTCTAAGAATATATTATATATATTTTTTTTGTTCAAATTAAGGAGCACACATTAAATATACTTCTGGAAAGGTCTGAAATCCTGCCACTGACCTGTCATGACCACTGGATGTCACTAAGACCATAATATGGATATGAATCAAAATGTTCATGAAAGGATTTAATACAAGTATTTTATTTTTATATATTTTATTCTCCCAAATGGAAAATTGAAGGTCTTACAAGATGACAGTTTATTTAGAGAGAGAGAGAGAGACAGAAACAATAGGAATATATTACATTGAAAGTGAAAAAATAAAAAATAAAATGGTGAAGAAAAAGAAAGATACAGATTATGACATAAATCTCAGCAGAACTCCAATTGATAGGTTTTAACTGAAGTAGGGCAACAGTTTACCTTAATTGAGACAGATACAACTTTGAGCATCTCTAGTAGTTTGAGTCTTTTGTGGACTGCAGAAAATTTTGTTCTTGAACTGTTCCATTCTTATGGGTGTGAACCTATTATAGATGGAACCATTTGATTAGATTTCTTCAGTAAGCATGATCCAGAGTGGGCTTAATCAGCCTACTGGACTCCTTTATTAAGCGTATAAATATGGAGAGAGGGGGCTGCAGAGACACACAGCCCAAGAGGGAAACTCCCAGAGGCTAAGAGAGAGGGTCCCAGAAATAGGCAAAGCTCAGAGGCACAGAAAGAGGGCCCTGGAAACAGAGAGGAAGACACAGAAACCAGGAAGCTGAAAGTGAGGGGACCTGGAAGAGCCTGATGCCTTGATTTGGACATTTTCATGGCTTCAGAACTGTAAGCTTGAAGCATAATAAGTCCGCATGGTGAATTCCAACCAATTTCTGATATATTGCCTTGGCAGCTTTTAGCAAATTGAAATAACATCCAAATTATTTTGTTGAATGAAGAAGCCAGACCAAAAAATGTAACTTATTATCAATGATCTGAGTTATTGTTTCTTGAACAAGATAAGATTTTTTCCATTTGGTGTCACAGAATTCATCCTGTTATTTTAATACCAAGTCCTTATTTCTAATTATTTACAATTTCTGAATTAAAAAAAAAAAAGATGAATTTAAATACGATTGGTTAATTTAACATAGCTATTAAAAACCATTATTGACCAAAGTCCTTGTTATAAGTATTTGGACTTCGGAATTTTTCAATGCATAGATATTTAAAATGGCTTATTTATTAATATTCAATGTATTATTATCTATTTCTGTAACTGCATTTAATTAAAACATGATATTATATATTTGCAGAAGGACAATGGGCCATCACAATCTCACCCTAATCAGTATCCTGCCACAGGACTTTTGCACTTGTGATTCCCTCTGACTGGAAGCTCTAACTTACCTCAGGAATTCATAAGACTCACTTCTCACTTTATTCAGGTCCCTCATAGAGTTGTCATCCCTGCAGAGGCTTTCCCTGGCCCTTATACTGAAATAGCATCTCTCGTCATTCTCTAGTCTCTTATACTGCTTTGTTTTATTATAGCACTTTTCAGAACATGATTGATTACATAATTATATGTTAATGCCACCTCTCAGTTACTATAATGTAACTTCTATGAGAGTGGAGATTTTGTTTCATTAATGTTTCTTGCCCCTATGCCTAGAACTACGCACAACACATATTGGAACTCAGTGGACGAATGAATAAATATTAATCAGTTTTGTTATCAAGAGCGTTGGTGGCTTTAAAAAATATATTTCATATTATATGATTAAGGCAAAACAGTGAACCTAGGATTTGGCTTGCTTTGGAAGAGTAGGTCAGGTTAAGTACAGACTAGGTGTTTAAAGCCCTAAGATCTTACCATTTCTTAGTATCTAAGTTTCAAATTCAGCATCCTGGAAATCATTTTGCTGCCAATTTTTTGGGTTGGCAAACTTGGCACTGTCGCTCAGCCTGCTTGTGTTCCATGCCTTGCTTTACCTTTTGCCAATAGAATTTTACCTGATTCATTTGTTCACCTTTATTAAAACTGATCATAATCCAATCTCAATCATCCATTTGCATTAAGATTTGTTTTTGACATTCCTAACTGTGGGCCTTGTATTCCTTATGATAATTACTGTCAAAAAGCTTAGCAGGAAGACTCCAAAACTCTTTCTCTGATTCTTCACTTGTTAATTCATTTAATACTAAGCACTTATTAAGTTATTGAACGCAGTGATAAAACTACAGGTCTTACTCTCAAATAGTTTGCAATCTAGTGGGAGAGATAGAAAAGCAAACAAGAAAAATATGGTATGACAAATGCTATGGGATCTTGATGAAGGGATATATAACACAGGAAAGTCATCATTATCAGAGAACTTTGTCACAGATATGGGATACTGAAAAGTGGCAGAAAAAAGAGTGAAATTTCTTTTAACAACTAGTAACTGAATTTCATATAAACTGCATTTTATATCAACATCAAAGATTGCTGAAAAGTCACCCTTTTCAGAACCACAAATTATCAGATGTGATTTAAAGATAAGGTTGCATTGTGCTGTGTCAGGAGATGAGATGAAAATAGTGAATGTAACCAGAGCATGAAAAGCTTACAAGTTTCATCTTGAAAGCTAAGCAGAATTTTGAAGCTCTTAAAACAGGAGAATAACATGATTAGGTTGAGTGTCAGAAAGACTATATGGTGGTCTTGTGGCAGGTGTATTAAAGGGGCATCACGCTGGATGAAGCTGGTACAGTAACCCAAATACGCATGAAGATCTCTGCTAATTTCAGGATGGTGCTGATGATTGTGACTATGTGGGGAGATATTTAGAGAGTATATCACATTCAATAGCAGAGGAATGAATTGGAAGAATAGGTTGATAATGAGCTCAGAAGATTTTAAATGATAAAATGCAAATATGAAATGCTAAAAGATATGTGGTGCAATAATAAAAACACCTGTAATATAATAACCCCAAAAGGAGAGAGAAAAAAGAAAGAATACTTGAAGAAATAATGAAATAGAAGCATGTGAGACCATTAAAGCAAAGAAGAAGGATTTCAAATAGAGATTGAGTATAAAACACCCACAATGAAACAAGATTCAGATGGACATGAGAATGATTAAACTGTAACAATATATGCAAAAAGACAGACTAATATTTTTAGCACTGAAGATAAAAAGAACTTTGAAGTTCTATCTCTTTAAACTATTTTTTAAATATGAAGGCAAAATAACAGTGTTCTCAGGCATGTAAGACCTCAAATGTTTTAGCCTACAAGGATCTCATTTGAAAACATTCATGGCAAAATGAGTCCTAAGAGAAGTTAAGGACAGCTAGGAGAGCATCAAGAAATATATGGAAGGTAAGAATCAGAAAGCAAATTTTAAAAGTTTACTACTATTTCATAAATAAATAAATAAATAAATATCCTTAACAATCAAGAACTAAAATTCTAGACAACACAAAAATGTAAGAGAGTAGAGGTCATTTCAGGAGACCAAGTAGATAGGAAAGCATTTTTGGCTGCTCTTGATTAAAGAATGTTTATTTATACATATACATGAAAGTTTATTTATAAATTTAAGTTTACATATACTCTTGATTGGAGAGTGTATATGGATATTTATAAGGTTAACCAATGGACAGAGAAAATAAGCCTAACTTATGGCAACCAATAGAAGAAAAAAGACAGAAAATATAATTTAAACCTGTAGAAAATAATTGCCCATAGAAGTCAGAAAAGGAGAAATAAAGATATCAAAAACAGTATAATAAGGATAAATATGAAACAAGGTGCCAGAAATAAGCTCCACTAGTTTGGTGGTTAAAATAAATGTAAACAAGTTAAATCCACCAACCAAAGGAGAAAGACACAAATTTGTATTTATCAAAATCTATTGTTTTGTACCAAAGAAACACTGAAAATGTTCCAGGAAATTTGAAAATAAATGGATGGCAAAATCTACACTATGAAAATGGACACCAAGTTAGCAATTTCAATATGGGAAATAAAAGGTTCAAAGCCAAGCTATTTAAAGGCAAAAAGGGCTTTGTATACTAGTAAATGGACCAAATAATCTACAATACATCCTTACCAACAGGACCTCAAAATATATAATATAAATGCGTACTGACAAAACTTGTAGAAAAATTATAAGTCCACAATTGCTTTAGAAGATTTTTAGTAACCTCTCAAAAATTGAGAGTTTAAAATAAACAAAAAGGGAAAGATACGTTTGTAAACTAATCTGTTTCTCTTAATTAATTAATATACCTTTTGATTGCATTAAATTCATTTGAGGGGCCTTTGATTAGATTACCTGTTAAGATAATAATAATATTAAATCCCCAAAGTAAAACCTCTAACTTGACAAAATAAGAAAGATATGAGTACATAAAAATTAATGAGACACCATAAACAAAATTTAATGTAAGACACTATAAAGAAAATTAATAGATGGTTAGCTAATTTCAGATATTTTAAAAACTAAAACTCACTAGGAATTACTTCTTAAATATTTAACAATTTCTTATAAAGAAAAAGAAAGAAAACAAACAAAAAATGTAATTAAGGATATCACTGGAAAATCACTTAAGGGAAAATCTGGAGGACTTACATATAAATCAAGATCCTAACTAAAATTAAAATAACTCTATTGCACTTTAGACAAATCATCTAAATGGCAAAAATTAGACAGTTTGAAAATGCCAAAAGTTGTTCAGGATATATAAAAATGATTGTAGTGCAAAATGGTATCAGTATTCTAAGGATCAATATAGCAATGTTTACTGATTTAAATATGACCAGGCACTTTGATCCAGTAACTTCACTCTTCAGTATAGAACCAGAAAATCTCTCAAATGAGTCCAACGAGGAGATATTCATAAGTAGCAGTTAGTTGAAGGCAACTTATGTGTTTATTCCTAGGGAATGTATAATTTGGTTAATGCATAGGGCATGAAACAACATTGATAGATTTAAATAAAAACTTCTGAATAATCATAGTGATAAAAAGAATAAAATGATGACACAGCACTTACAAAAATAAAAAAAAACTCAAGTATCATAAAACAATACAACTATTTTCCAAGATTGCAAGCAAATGCAGAGACATATAAAATGTGTTAGTCTAGGAGCCTAACTCCACTAGGAAGGTGGAAAATGGGGATTAGGGAATCAGTGATGAAGGGAAAATACAAAATAAAGTTAAAAAAATACTGGAATCTTGTATATTATGATGATGAAATGTGCCAGGAATACAGTTGTATGCTCCACTCTGTACCTCAGATTAAAAACTATATTCATATTTTACTTCATATTTTACTAATTTAAGTTTGTTCATAAAATTTTTAACAATTTTAATAATTTTGTTTAATTTGAATTTATCCTATTTTATAAATTGTAATTTCTATCTTAAGCACTTTTTCTACCACATGAGCAAGTTTTGCCTCTGTAGAGGATTTATCTCTTTTCCTTCATATATAGATCCATTTGTTTCTATCAGAAATTAATTTCTTTAACTAGATTTATTTGATCCTCTCAACTATATATTCCATTAATCCATACTCCTTTTCTAAGAAGCTGTTAATACAGGTAGATTATTGAATATTTTTTCCTCAAAATTTTTAAAACTTCTGTTTGTCAGGTATCAATTAATACATCAATAATAATTCTTTATTTCTTCTTGTGTGTTAGAATTTTCTGGTATGTCATCAAACACGGGTCACTGTTTTTCTCTAAGATTCGCACTCTACAGTGAAACCATAAAGATTTTCCCCATAAGAACCATCTTCACATGCTATAAGAATTTCAGCTTCATCCAAATTTTACACAGTCAGAAATTATTCTCTGAATGTGGGTCCATGGAGTTTTGCCATTTTAATAAACCACACCAGTACTACATTATTTATGATCTCCAATTTAATTTTCTTTCAGGTGGAAAAATCTTAGATATTTATAAAGCATTCTTAGCACATTTTTCTTCTAGATTTCTATAAATTTTTAAATTATTTACTATTTGTCCCATATCTAATTTGACTTTCCTTTATGAAGTTCTTGCAATATATTTATATTAGTGTTCATAGAAATAGCAACTCTTTTTTTATACACTCATTTAATAGTATTTAATACGATTTCATAATGAAAATAAGTACCTGAGGAAAAAATGTTTCAAAAGAAGCACAATTGTTTCTTGGTAAGCTTATAATCCAATTTATAATAACAGGATGGCGTCAGAGATTATATATTATCAATATTAAGTGTACGATGAGCGTTATGCAATATGTTTTCACCTTACCTAGGTGAATGAAATGTTTTGATCATCCAGTGAATATTTTGTGGAGGTTGGTTAAGTGAGTCTTTAGTAAATTTATGTGCACACGTGTGTGTTCACAAGTGTAGCAGTGAAGCTAGGATAACTCCTAGCTTTCTAAATTCTATAAAACTGCCTTATGAAATCTGTACAAATCATTCCAGTGATAATAATCAGGCACTGAAGTGAGTAGATGTGGAACAACACTCTCAGCTCATGATAAAGTGAATATAAGCAAGAAACAAAAAGTTGTGGTTATGAACCCAAAAAGAATTTTGAGATGTTTGTTACCAGAGCAAAACCGAGCTTATTTAGACTGAGCAATTGATCCAGGAATTGCTTTATATTATATCTTAAAAATTTCAACATAATCTTGTGAAGTGGGAACTATTTCTTCCTTTATTCAGATAAAGCTTAGAGATAAGTAAATTATGACAGGCTGGATTTACCAGAATCCAAAGCACATATTTTTTTCATGAATGTCAATTTTAACTATTTTTAGCTGTGTTTAACTTAGACTTAAAAATAAAATGAACATCTACATTTATCATGACTTAATTATTTTTAATTATACTAATATTAACAAAGAACTTTTTATTGCTGTTTTTAATTTTAATGCAAACATATATTAACTAATAAATCTAAAACATTAAGCCATAATTCAAATATAAATATTATGACCCCAAGGAAAATCTCCAAAATTTATACTATGTATTTTAGAAGATCTTTTCTAAATGCTCTTAAGCGTAATAGTTTAGATTAATAAAATTTCAACAGCTGGGATATTGGAGAAATGATACAAAAAGTTTTAAACTCAGGTGCATGACAATGAGGAAGTGTGTTGATGGATAGAGGTTGTTAGCATAAAGTGGCGTTTTATTCTTTGATCATGTTAGATTCACAACATGTAGTGAGAAAAATAAAATAATGCATGTGAAATGAATTGTAAGTTATAATGGGATATGTAAATGTCCCCATTATTATTTCTAATATGAAATGTTAAACACCTTCCATACGAGCTAAATAACAAATATTCTCATGCTTTGTGGCTACCATTAAAAAGAAAAGAAGAAAAACTTGCTCCTAATTACCAGAATTATACTTACTAAAAGAAGAGTGAGATGATAACACAGGAAATCCAAACAGATCTGCCTTTGCAATTTCACCGATTACTATACCACCTGTTACTAACACTTATGCCAACTAGCTAAATTTGTGCCACTGTCCAATTTACATCTGAGACTTTTCAGACAATCATAGCAAATTTCAAAGCATCTGTGAGTTTTTTCTTTTAGTGTTTTGGGCTGAAAAATGGATTTAACTATGGACTTAAGTACTCGAGTCAACATACTCATACAGAAATCTCAATTCTGACACTAAAATTTCATCAGAAATACTTGATCTGTATTTAGATTCATATACCCACATTTTTCCGAACATACCTTAAAGTTTTCTAATCACTCAACTGCATGTATCAAGCAACAGTTTCCGTTATTTTTGCATGTACATTGACAGAGCTGGATCATCTCTTTTAGAAGAATTGATTGACAAAAAGCATATCAATTTTAAAAGCATCTCTGTCCAAATTAAGGAAATTTATTAATTCTTTTGTCAACTCAAATTTTGTATTAATTATATCAAATTCAAAGGGATATTGCATAAATTTTAAAGCAACTCGAAATTTAAAAATATCAACAAAGCTTTTTAAAAAATGTTCTTATAGTTTTGTAGCCCAGTTATATAATGCTATCAATTACAATTAATCTTCTGAATATAGATTCACATTAGAAAATGTATTAAATTATTATTTACATGTATAGGAAAAGTTTCAATATGAATATAAATCCTTATACCTATCTAGCTGGATCATATATAAGCTTTTTCTTTGCTTGGAACTTCAACTTTAGTTCCTTTATATGCATTGTGAAATAATTCTTTTACCATCTTTCCACTTAAAAATGGTTTTCTTTTTGTGGAAGAATCCAAGATATTTTATAGCTGCCTAAAATGAAAAGTTCAGAGACGATTAAGAAAATCATTTACATTTTTTGTTGGACATTTCATTCTGATTTTGGGTGACTAATTTGGTAAATTTGTTGAGAGAAATTTTTCTCTCAATCCTTTGAGAGAAAGTTATCAAAATCACTATGTAACTGGTGAAAATGCCCCCTTGTATTGAGCATCTTATTATCTTTAAAGACATTTTTCCACAACAACAAATAGCTTTTATGATTTGCTTTAGTGCAAGAAACTGTAATTGTCATTCATCATGAAATTTTAGCACGCTTTTTTCCAGGCTCTCTTTTACTTTATTAATCTAGTCCTAATGTGAATTTCTGCTTCTTGATTCAACTTTGCAACAAGAATGTGCCTTTGCTTAAACCTAAAAATTTGTCCATAGTTATTAATTTAATTAGGAAACATACTTTATTAATGATAATAAAATAAAAATAAATTTTCAATTTAATTGCCAATTATAATCTACATAGTTATCACTGTAACTTGAGTTTGCAGTAAGAAATATTTATTTATTTATTTTTTAAAGATTTATTTATTTATTTATTTATTTATCCCCCTCTTGCTGCTTGTGTTTGCTGTGTCCATTCGCTGTGTGTCTTCTCCGTGTCTGCTTATCTTCCCCTCGCTGTGAGGTCCCGCTGCATCAGCCCCTCGTGCCGCGCTGGCTGGCCTGCCCTCACAAGGAGGCCCCGGGAAGCGAACCCGGGGCCTCACACATGGTAAACGGGTGCTCTATCGGTTGAGCCATACCCGCTTCCTGTTGTGAGGGCTTGCTGCATCAGCCCACTAGGCTGCACAGCCCACTAGGCTGCACGGACTGGCCTGCCCTCACAAGGAGGCCCCAGGAAGCGAACCCGGGGCCTCCCATATGGTAAACGGGGCCTCTATCGACTGAGCC
>JAQZBX010085676.1:0-13096 GCA_029593785.1 Cabassous unicinctus
CCCAAGCTTCTTACTCCACACACCCACAGCGCAGACACCCGTGCCGCACCCTGTCCACTCTCTGCCGTGATCTGGGAGCTGCTTGTAGTCGCCCTCCTAAGCCGACGCCATCTTTTTCTCTAACCGAATTTATCCTTTTTGGTATTTGTTGGATTTCTTAAATGTAGATATTCATATTTTCCATTAAATTTGGGCTATTTTCTGTCAGTATTTCTTTAAATTTCCTCCTGACCCTTCTCTTTCTTCTCCTTCTGGGATTGCCATAATGTGTATATTAGTATACTTGATGGTATCCCAGAGGTTACTTAGGCTTTGTTCAATCCTCTTCATTCCCCTTTCTTTCTCCTTAGCCTGAATAATTTCAATTGTTTTGTTTTCCAGTTCACTGATTCTTTCCACTGCCACTTCCAATCAGCTACTGAACAGTTCTAGGGAATATTTAATTTCAGTTATTGTGGTCTTCAGCTCTGTTTTGTTTCTTTTGATAATTTCCATGTCTTTATTATATTCTCATTTTGTTGAGGCATCATTTTCCTGATATTCTTTAAGTTTTCCTCCATGTTTTTCTTTAGCTGTTTGAGCATATTTCAGATCATTTTTTAAGTCTTTTGTATGTCCAAAATCTGGTTTTCTTCATTGATTGTTTCTTTTTTATTTTCTTCCTTTGGAATAGTCATTTCCTATTTCTTTGTTTTGTAATGTTTTGTTGCACATTGCACATTTTACTATTTTTGTGTATTAACTGGAATTAATTGTTTCTGATCCCTTATGACACAGATTTCCATGAATGCTAGGATGTAGCAAAAAGCAAAGAAAGCAATGCAAAGAACATATTTCACTGTCATTGCAAACTGGCTTTGTGATGGTTGGTGTTCTCCTTCAGAATTTAGCCCTCCTACCCAGAAGTTCGGCCTGATGCAAAACCACAGGATCCTCTCCAGTTTTTCTGAGCATACTTCTTATCCTGGGCCTGTGTTCCTTTGCTGTTAGGAATTCTCCCCTTTTCAGGGATCTGAAACTTCCTCTTATCTCTAATAAATTGATTTTCCTTCCCTCCTCTGTGCTTTAAATACTGGAACCCTTAGCCCCAGGCCACTTTGATTTAATTGTTTCTTATATTGATTAAGCCCTCTGGAAGCTCCTTCTGTACCCAGGGCAAGTTTTGGAAGGTAAGCCAGAGAAGAGTGTACTGGTTCAGGTTTTCAGGCTGCCACTTGTTAGTCACAGGCATACATGAACCCCCAAATGCATTTAAGGGTTACTATACTCCCTCTGGAATATTCAGGAAACCTGGGTTGACAGAGCAGGCTGATTCCATCCTGGGAAGTGGTTGGGGAAGGGCTAGCCAGTGTGCTCTGAACTTTTCTTACCATGTTTAAGTTGTGTTTTCTTGATTCACTGCTTGCCTAGCTACTGAGTCCCTGTAACTCTATTCTGGAGTTCTGACGAAGATGACTGACAGATTTTGCCAGTTGTTCGAAGATTTTCCTGGAGCATCTCAGACTGCCATTTTGTTCAATTGACTAATTTTTCTGTTTTTATCATTAACTTTGACATTATCGATTTATTATGTCACAAAATGGTTTCCATTTTCCTCTTGTTGGATGCTAAAAATTTGGGGTATATTGAGTAAACAAATTATGGATATTCATATACAAGACTTATTGTAAACATGTGCTTTCATTTTCTTTTTGTGAATACCTAGGTATTAATAGCATTAAAGCTGGATCACAGGCTAGGTATGTGTTAAGTTCTCTTTTAAAAAATCTCTATTCAGTATCATTTACATGAACTAAAGTTCGCATGTTTTTTTAAAATACAATTCATTGATTTTATTAAAAATAAATCTACACTTAAAAAACCATAACCACTGTATTAGTCAACCAAAGGGGTGCTAATGTGAAATACCAAAAATGGGTTGGTCTTTATAAAGGGCATTTATTTGGGATAGAAGTCCACAGATACCAGGCCAAAAAGCATTAAGTTTCTTCTCTCACCAAAGTCCATTGCCACATGTTGGAGCAAGACAGCTTCTGACGTTTGCCAGGTTCAGGCTTTTTGGTTTTCTCTCTTCCCAGAGCTGCATTTCTCTCTGGGCTTAGCTCCTCTGGTTCCTCAACAAGGTCAGCTGTAGACTATCAGGCCAACGGCTCAGTTCTCTTCTTCTGGGGCCTTCTCTCCAACATCAAAACTCCAACATCAAAACTTCTTCTCAAAAAAACTGCTCCCTCTGTCCTTTGCCTTGCCTTTTATATTCGATTCCCCCACTCACCAAGGGTTGGAGCTCAATGCCCTAGTGAGGTGGCCCAGTCAATGCCCTAATCATAACTTAATTGTGCCCAGATTAACAGATCAGTTTACAAGCATGATCCAATTATATTCTTGGATTTCATAATTACATCAAATTGTCAAACAGCTACAACCACAATCCAATTTTAAATCATTTTCTTTTTTTATATTTATTGTAATTACTTTTTTTGTTTATTCATCTTCAATTTTTTCATTTCTTAAAAGATACATAGATTATGTAAATGTTACAGAGAATATATAGGTGATTCCCATATGTCCTGCTCCCCACACCTCCCACATTTTCCCACATTAGCAACGTCCCCCATTAGTGTGGTACATTCATTGCAATTGATGAACACATTTTGGAGCATTGCCACAAAGCATGGATTATAGTTTACATTGTAGTCCATACTCTCACTCAACTCTGTAGGTTATGGGAAGATATATAATGGCCTGAATCTGTCATTGCAATGTCATTCAGGAAGATTACCAAGTCCTGAAAATGCCCCCAAACTACACCTGTTTTTCCTTCTCCCTACCCTCAGAACATCCAGTGGCCACTGCCTCTACATCAATGATATTTCATCCATTGCTAAAATCACAATAGGTCTATAGTAGAATACTAGTAAGTCTACTTTAGTTCACAGTTCATGTCCAATCCTGAGAATTCTGGGATGGTGATTCACATGCCACATTTAATTGACTGGGAGTTTTGATCCCATATGACCAATGGATGGGACTCACTTGCTTGCAGTGGTAGATACTTGGTTCCTTGGTATGTTGGTTATCCATCATCTCCTCCTTGTTAGTTGTCCTGGGTGAGTCCAATGAATTGGAGAGTAGGTGTTGCAACTCCATTGATACTGAGGGCCCATCTGGCACACGGACAGCCCAAAGATTTAAGTCTCTTGAACATACACCTACCAACTTTAGCACTAATTATAAGTTCAAATAGAAGGACAAAAGAGCCATGTGTAGGGAAACCACAACTGAGTCCAACTCTGTCACCCTGGGGAGCATAGATTCCATCCCACTGCCAAGGGACCAAATTCCTGAGCTATCTGCCCTGGCTTTAGTATACCCTACTATTTGGGGTAGTATTTAATTTGGCTGTAAATGAGATCCTGCTGAGATGTGCATAAGAGTTACCTCTGGAATGACCTCCTGACTCACTTTGAAGTCTCTTACCATATAAACTCATTTGTCTTTACATTTTCCCCCATTTGCCCTGGCCTTTTTTTTTTTCCAGTTGCATTGCTTGTTGGTACTTGGTAGCAATCCCTCAGTGCCAGGGAGACTCATCCCTGGGAGTCGTATCCCATGCTGGGGGAAGTTATTGCATTTTTATGCTGAATTTGACTTAGAGAGAAACCCCATTTGAGCAACAAGGAGGCTTCCAGTAGCTAATGCTTAGGCACCCTACAACACTAGGTTATGTTTCAATTACAAGAGCAAAGGCTCATAAGCATAGTCACCAATATCAAGGGCCTGAAAATGGACCATCCTCTTTCATAGTCTTTGCCCCTCTACTTGGGGGATTTTTCCTTTTCCATTAGAAAATGTAGCAGAGCTCCCCAGGATGGGAATTTGATATTCTTTTGGTTATTGTGTGAATGTCATCCCACTGTGACAATGCCCTGTGAATATCTGAACACATTTATTTGACTTATGTGTATGCCCAGGTGAACTTCCTCCCATGAATCCCTCATCACTGATAACCCATACCAATGATCCTCCCCTGTCATGGTTGTAACACTTCTATGGTCCAAATTTCTTTAAAAAATGAAGCTAATAAAATAGCCAAATACAATTAATAAGAAAATGAAATAATAATGATGATTTTTAAACATAAGAAATAAAATACAGAAAATTTTAAAAACCTAAAAATAAAATAAAATAAAAATTGGGATATTATAATCAAAAATGTTAAAAAAAATTTTTTTTAACATTTTGCCTTTCATGATGGTAAGATGTTGTCATGTATGTAAAGTGACATTTTCTTCCATTTATTCCCCCACTGACTGACTTTTTCTCATTTTGTCTTCAAAGAAGTTTTAGGTCACAGTAAATCACATACAGAATACAGGGGACTACCATTTAACCAACATGCTTCCCCTTTTCCCCCTTCTCATATTAATAACCTTTTTATATGTGGATGATACATTTGTTACGACTGATGTACAAATATTGAAACATAGCTACTAATCATGGTCAATGATTTACCTTTTGGTTTACGTTTTGGACCAGCACTTTTATAAATTTTTAATTAAATTTAACATGGCCTATATCCATCATGGAAAGACCATTTAGAACACTTCCATTGCCCCCAAAATACTCCTGGTTCCATCTATTCTATTCCTCCCCTCCCCTCCCCCTTGGGGCCCATGATGACCACCAAGCTTCATTCCTTGAAGGACAAAGATTCATAGTTACTTGCAACACTGAGGGCTTGACATGCTGGTCTGTCCTCCCGTATGGCACCACCTATGCTTTCAAGAGACTCACACCCCTCTATTTGAGAACATAGCAGGCCTCCCCAGGATAGGAGTCCAACTCCTTCTGGCTCTTTATTTGGGTCTCCACCCACTGATACAATGCATTATGACAAAATAGTCATTCTCACATTCCCTAGAAGCCTGCCCATTGTGTGCCTGTCCCGAATGCCCCCATCAAACACCCTAAAGCAATAATCCTTCCTTGTCATATTGCCAAAAGAGCTTTCTCAACATTGTAGCTTCAACCACGTACCTGCCAATCCCCTGTGTTCACTTGCTCCCTTCCCTAACCCTCCCCTCATTTCCATGGATCATCCAACCCATACTCCCCACCATAAGCCCAGTCAAACCTGTACCATCCAACCAATAGTATCCCTATACACCTGTTATATCCCTTCACTGGACAACTACACACTTCCACCTTATCATAGATTATGCCTATATGGGCATTGGCTCATAGTCTTCTCCCTTTCTATTTCCTGTAAAACTGTCTTCCATATTATAGCTCTGTGAGTCTGCTCAATTTGCTTAATTCATATCTGTGAGGTCATGAAATATTTGTCTTTCAATGCCTGGCTTGCTTCACTCAACATAAGCATGTTAACCCGTGTGTTAGTACTGTATTCATGCTTACAGCTGAATAATATCCCATTGTATATATAAGCCACATTTTGTTTATCCATTCAACTGTTGATGGGCATTTGTGTTGATTCCAACTTTTGGCAACAGTGCATAATGCCACTATGAACATTGGTGTGCAAGTATCTGTTGATGTCCTTGATTTCTTTTCTTCTGGGTATATAAACAGCAGTGGAATTCCTGGATCATATGGCAGTTCTGTAGTTAGTTTTTTAAGGAACTGCCAAACTGTCCTCCACAATGGCTGCACCATTCTACATTCTCACCAGCATTGAATGAGGGTTCCCATTCTTCCACATCCTCTCCAACAGTTGTAGTCCTCTGTTTTTTTAACAGCTGCCAGTCTAATGGGTGTAAGATGGTATCTCATTGTAGTGTTCATTTGCATTTCTCTAATAGCTAGTGATTTTTAGCATCTTTTTCATGTGCTTTTTAGCAATTTATATTTCTTCTCTGGAGAAGTGTCTATTCAAATCACTTGCCCATTTTTTTAAATGGGCTGTTTCCCTTTTTATTTTTGAGGTGTAGGATTTCTTTATATATGGAGGATATTAGACCCCTATCAGAGAGATGGTTAACAAATATTTTCTACCATTTGGTAGGCTGCCTTTTCACTTTCTTGACAAATTCCTTTGAAGTGCAAAAGTTTTTAATTTTGAGGAGGTCCCATTTATATATGTTTTCTTTCACTGTTTGTATTTTGGATGGGAATTTCATGAAACCATTTCCTATTACAAGGTCCTGTAGATGCTTCCCTACATTATCTCCCAGGTCTTTATGGTCTTGGCTCTTCTATTAAGATCTTTGATCCATCTTGAGTTAATTTTTGTATAAGGTGTGAGATGATGTTTCTCTCTCATTCTTTTGGATATGGATATCCAGTTCTCCAATCACCATTTTTTGAAGAGGCCATTCTTTCCCAGTTGAGTGTGCTTGGTGGGTTTGTCAAATATTAGATGCCTGTATATGTGAGGATTTATATCAGAACTCTCAATTTGGTTCCATTTGGCATTATGGGTTTCTTTGTGCCAATACCGTGCGGTTTTGACCACTGTAGCTTTGTAGTATGTTTTGAAGTTAGGTGGTGTGATTCCTTCAATTTCATTTTTGTTTTCAGTATGTCTTTGGCTATTTGGGGCCTCTTGCCCTTCCAAATAAGTTTCATAGTTATTTTTTCCAATTCAGTAAAATATGCTGTGGTAATTTTTATTAGGATTGTGTTAAATCTGTAAATCAGTTTTTGTAGCATAAACATCTTAATGATGTTTAGTCTTCCTGTCCATGAACAGGAAATATTCTTCCATTTATTTAAGTCCTCTCTGATTTCCTTTAACAGTGTGTAGTTTACTGTGTATAAGTCATTTACATCCTAATTAAATTTATTGTTAGGTTTTTTATTCTTTTAATTGTTATTGTAAATGATATTTTTTTTCTTGATATCCACCTCATATTGCTCATAATTGGTGTACAGAAATGCTACTGATTTTTGCACATTAATCTTATTTTAGTGACCTTACAGAATTCATTTGTAAACTCTAGAAGCCTTGTTGTGTATTTTTAAGGGCTTTCTATGCATAGGATCATGTCTTCTGCAAACAGTGAAATTTTTACTTCTTCCTTTCCAATTTGCATGCATTTTATATCTTTTTTCTTGCCTAAGTGCTCAAGCAAGTACTTCTAACACAATTTTAAGTTGGAGCAGAGATAGTGGGCATCCTTATCTTGTTCCTAATCTTAGAAGGAAAGCTTTTAGTATTTCACAATTGTGTATGATATTAGCCATGTTTTTTCATATACACTCTTTATTATGTTCAGGAAGTTTCCTTCTATCCCTATCTTTTGTAGTGTTCTTATCAGGAAAAGGAGCTGTATTTGGTCAAATGCTTTTTCTGCATCTGTGGAGATTATCATGTGATTATTTTCTTTTGATCTGTTAATGTGGTGTATAACATTGTTTGATTTTCTTATGTTGAACCATCCTTTCATATCCGTGAAGAAACCCACTTCGTTATGGTGTATAGTTCATTTGATGTGTTGTTAAATACAATTAGCAAGTATTTTGCTCAGGATTTTAAGATCTAGGTTCATTAGAGACGTTGGTCTGTAATTTTCTTTTCTTGTGGTGTCTTTGTTTGCCTTTGGTATTAGGGTAATGTTGGCATCATAGAATCAATTAGGCAATGTTCCTTTTACTTCTGTTTTTTGGAAGAGTTTAAGTAGGATTGGTGTTAGTTCTTTTCAGAATGTTTGGAAGAATTCAACTGTGAAGCCGTTTGGTCCTGAGCTCTTCTTAGTTGGGAGGTTTTTGATGACACATTCTATCTCATTCCTTGTGATTGGTCTGTTGAGTTCATCAATTTCTTCTTTCATCAGTGTAGGCTGGTTATGTGTTTCTAGGAATGTGTTCATTTCCTTTAAATTAGCCATCTTGTTGGCATATAATTTTTCAATGTATCTTCTTATGATACTCTATTTCTTTGGGGTCAGTGGTGATAGCCCCTTCCACATTCCTTATTTTGTGTATTTGCATCTTCTCTCTCTCTCTTTTTTTTCTTTTTAGTCTGGTTAAGGTTTTTTCAAATTTATTGATCTACTCGAAGAAGCATCTTTTGGTTTTGTTTATTTTTTCTAGTGCTTTCTTATTTTCTATTTCATTTAGTTTTGCTCTAATCTTTGTTATCTTTCTACTTCATTTGGGGTTAATTTGTTGTTGTTTTTTTCTCATTCCTCCAGGTGTGCAATTAGGTCTTTGATTTTAGCTCTTTCTTCTTTTTTGAGATATGTGTTTATGGCTATGAGTTTCCCTCTCAGTACAGCTTTTGCTGCATCCCATAGGTTTTGATATGCTGTGTCATTTTCATTTGTTTCAAGGTTGTTACTGATTTCTTTTTAGATTTCCTCCTTGACCCACTGTTTGTCTAAGAGTATGCTTTTTAACTTTCATATCTTTGTGCTTAATCTTGTTTTCTGGCCCTCACTGATTTCCAGCTTCATTCCATTGTGGTGAGAGAAATTACTTTGTATAATTTCAATCTTTCTGAATTCACTGAGAACTTTTCTGTAGCCTAGCATGTGGTCTAGAATGATCCATGTGCACTTGATAAGAATGTATATCGAACTGTATTTGAGTGTAGTGTTCTGTATGACTATTAGGTCCTGATCCTCTAATGTATTATTCAAAGTATTTGTTTTTTCCTTGAATTTCTGTTGAAATCTTGTCTAATGGTGATAATGGTGTACTAAAGTACCCCACTATAATTATAGAGGCATTGTATTAGTCAGCCAAGGGGGTGGTGAAACAAAATACCAGAAATAGGTTGGTTTTTATAAAGGGTATTTATTTGGGATAGAAGCTTACAGTTACCAGGCCCTAAAGTATAAGTTCCTTACCTCATTAAAATCTATTGCCACGTGTTGGAGCAAGATGGCTTCCAGTATCTGCCAAGAGTTCAGGCTTCTGTGGTCTCTCTATTCCCAGGACTCCATTTCTCTCTGGGCTTAGCTGCTCTGCTCTTACTCCACAAAGTCAATTGTAGACAATGAGGCTCCCTAGGCTTTGCCTCTCCCCACAAGGCCAGCTATGAACTGTCAGATGAACAGCTCATCTCTTTTCCCAGGGCCTTCTCTCCTTCCTCATGATGAAGCTCCTCTGTGTGCTTACTTCCACAGGCTCCAGCATTAAACCTCAGCAAGAGAGCTCCAAATCTGTCCTTTGCGATGTCTTTTATCTCTGAGTACCCACCCACCCAGGGACAGAGACTCAACACCCTACTGACACATGGCCCAATCAAAACAATAATCATAATTTAATCATGCCCAGAGGAGCACACCAGTTTACAAACATAATTCAATATCTATTTTTGGAATTCATAAATATATCAAATTGCCACAGGCATCTGTTTCTCCATTTAATTTTTTCCAGTGTTTGCCTCATATATTTTGTGGTACCCCAGTAAGGTACATAAATGTTTATGATTGTTTTTACTCATATAAAGTGTCCATCTTTGTCTCTTATAATAGTTTTGCAGTTAAAGTCTATTTTGTCCAATATTAATATAACTACTCCTGCCCTTTTTTGGTTAGTATTTGCTTATAAGTTTGTTTTCCAGCCAATCACTTTCAGCTTCCTTGAATCCCCAGGTCTATGGTGTGTTTCTTGTAAACAATATAGATGGGTCATATTTCTTTATCCATTCTGCCAATCTGTGTCTCTTGACTGGTGAGTTTAATCCATTAATATTCAGTGTTATTATTCTCAAGGAATTATTTGCATTAGCCATATTTTTTTTGGGTTAATGCATGTCATATGTTGTTTTTAATTTTCTTTTTGTCTTTTAGTTGTCCTTACATTTTCCTCCAACTCTTTCTCTTCCTTTTTTTCCCTTTCAACCTGCAGAACTCCCTTCAGTATTTTTTGAAGGGTAGTTTTCTTACTGACATGTTCTCTTAATTTCTGTTTATCTGTGAATATTTTGAACTCTCCATCATTTTTGAATGCCTCTTTTGCTGGATACAGAATTCTTGGCTGGAAGTTATTTTCATTTAGAATCTTAATCAGTCATACCACTGCCTTCTTCCCTCCATGATTTCAGATGAGAAATCAGCAATTAATCGTATTCAGCTTCCCTTTTATGTGATGGTTCTTTTTTGTCTTGCTGCTTTCAGTATTTTCTTTTGTCTTGAGCCCTGGGCAGTTTGACAAGTATATTTCTTGTAGTAGCCGTGTTGGGATTTATACTGTTTGGGGTGTGCTATGCTTGCTGGACATGTACATCCATTGCCCTCAAAAGGGTTGGAAGTTTTCAGACATTATGTCCTCCAACACCCCTTCTGTCTATCTCCTTTCCATTCTCTTCACCCTTTAGGATGCCTATAATGCGTATGTTTGTGCATTTTGTGTTGTCATTCAAATCCCTAACTCTCTGCTGGATTTTTTCTATCTTTTTATCTATCTGTTCTACTATCTGTGTGATTTCAGATGTACTGCCTTCCACATCGGTAATTCTTTCTTCTGCCTGTTCAAATATGCTGTTATGTGCTTCCATTGTATTTTTGATTTCTTGGGTTGTGCCGTTCATCACCATCATATCAGTTATCTTTTTATGTGTGTTTACAATTTCTTCAGTGTGTTCTCCCAGTGTCTTCTTAATATCCATAATCTCTCCCTTCACTTCATTAAGTTGGTCCATAATTGTTTGGACATCTTTGATTAGTTGTTCAATGCTCTGCATCTCCTCCTGGTTTTCAGTTTGTTCATTGGACTGGGCCTTGTCTTCTTGTTTCTTACTATATGGTTTGTAATTTTTTGTTGCTGTCTGATCATCTTTTTACCTTGATGGGTTTATTAAATTGATTAGCTTCACTCCCTACTCTAGAGTTTTATTTAATTACTGTTTGTGTGTGTGTGTTAAGTTTTCTCTTCGACACTTTGCTCCTCTTATTCTATTTCCTTGCTGTTGTCTATGTTCCCCTGAAGAAAAAAAGTTTAGGGAGGCCAGAGAATGAGAAAGAGGTAAGAAAAGGAAAAGGTTAATAGTAATAATAACAGTAAAAGTTAGAAGGGGCACCATATAAGACCTTGGAAAATGAATATTTAACTCATGTAAGCTGTGTAGAGTAATAGAAAAAAAAAGGGGGAGTTCCAACAATGATATGGGAAACCAAATAGAGAAACATATATAGAATGAATTGAAAGGTCAGAATGATGAGGGGAGAGAAGGAAACAGAAAAGAAAAGGCAAAAAAAAAAGTTAAAGAAAGAAAACAGGATAGATGAGATAGAAATAAAAACCAGAAAAATTGAGGACTAAACAAAGAGAGGTGGAATGTAAAAATAACAAAAGAAAGCAGAAGATAGAAAGTGAAGGCAGGAAAAGAGATAGCATTGGTCAACAAAATCAGTATACAGAGGAAAGGGGAAATCAAGGAAGAGGAAAGAGCAAACAAGAAACAAGTCAGCCACACCTAATTTTACAAAAGGGGGGGTGGGAATAAAGAGGAAAGAAAACCAAAACAAAAAACAAACAAACAAAAAAAAACCAACAAAACAAGCAAGCTGTCAAACACAAATGATGGAAAAACAACCTTCCCTCTTAGGCCCCTGAGGAGCTTCTCAGGCAGATGGTGTTCATCAATCAGTTACAGTTCACCCTGCCCTCTGCAGGTTTTGAAGCATATTTTAGCAAATAAACTAAGTTAAAAATTTTAAAGAGTAACCTGTTTTAAAGAAAAAACAAGAGACCCAAGAGATGGTAATACAAAAATAATGTCTATGTTCTCCCTGTCCCTAAGTATCAGCTGGATGTTTGATATACTGGTGGATTACTACTCTAAGAGGAGCCAAGAATTGAACTAGGGACCTTGTAAATTGAAGGCAGAGATTCCTGCACTGAGCTAAACTTTCTCATTGGATCTGTTAGCACTTCAGAAACCTATCCAGTCACTTTCCCTTGGGCAGGTTTGACTCTTTGCAGTTGGGTAGATTCCTGCTGATTAGGAACCTGTCTGTTCCTGACCCCATTTTATTCTTATTTCTCTCCCAGTGTGGCCAGATGCAATAGCCTGTGTGAGAAGGTCCCCCCTCACCTCTCCTGGTCAGGTTGAGTTCCCTTCCGAAATTCAAGTGGGACATTGGCGACTGAACTCACCACAGAAAAATGACTCTCAACCCTCTTCCAGACCACACCCTTCTCCCAGGGGACCCTAAAAAGGCTATTGGAAACTTATAAAGCACTTTGTACTGCCCACTTTCCTTAGGGGACTTAAAATTTTGGTAGTTTTCAGCAAGGGACAAGTCAATTGCTTGACTCTACCCTCTTCCAGGCCAAGTTTCTCTATCCCTGGGTGGTTAGGTAGATCAGTCTGCCTCAGCAGATTCGCCTCTCCCCTCTAACTCGTGCCACCTCGAGCCAGCTGGTGTGCTCCACAAAGCTCAAATGGGGTCCAGGCAACCAAACCCACAGAAAGGAAACCTCTCGCTACACTTTGCCAGAACCCTACCACTCTCAGATAATGCACCCTCCCTCTGGGTGGCCAGCAGGAGTCAGGGCTTGCAGTGGCTTTTTGCCTTGATTGTGGGACTTAGCCATCCACTGTTTCCAGCCACAGGGGAGAGAAACTCACACTTTTACTGTGAGCAATTTATCTCTTTGTCCAGCTTCCTGCAGATCAATGCCCTGAAGCCTCCTGCTCTGTGGATTCCCCAAACAGCTCACTGGTGCAGGATCTTGCCCCCACTTAGCCATTTTTGTGAGAGAGATGATGAGTGCCCACTTAAACTGATGCCATCTTGCCACCTCTCAATATGTGCCTTTTGACTGATGAGTTGAATCCATTAACATTCAGTGTTCTTACTCTCGAGGAATTACTTACAGTAGCCATGTATTCTTTGGGTTTATGCATGTCATGTGTTATTTTTAATTCTCTTTTTGTCTTTTTAGTTGTTCTTAAACTCTCCTCCAATTCTCTCTCTCCTGTTTTAATTTTGACCTGCAGATCTCCCTTTAGTATTTCTTGAAGTGCAGGATTCTTGTTAACATACTCTTTTAATTTCTATTTATCTGTGAATATTTTCAACTCTCCATCATTTTTGAATACCAGCTTTGCTGGATAGAGAATTCTTGGCTGGATTTTTTTCTTTTAGCACCCTTTAGCACCTTAACTATTTTATGCCCC
>JAQZBX010085677.1:0-13095 GCA_029593785.1 Cabassous unicinctus
TGAGGTTGCTGCATCAGCCCACCACACCGCTCAGGCCGGCGTGCCCTCACAAGGGGGCGCCGGGAAGCGAACTCGGGGCCTCTCATATGGCAAACGGGTGCTCTATCCATTGTGCCACACCCGCTTCCTGCCGTGAGGTTGCTGCATCAGCCCACCACACCGCTCAGGCCGGCGTGCCCTCACAAGGGGGCCTCAGGAAGTGAACCCGGGCCTCCCATATGGTAAACAGGGGCTCTATCCACTGAGCCACACCCGCTTCCCTATAAATAATTCTTACATCTGTTGCTTACCCTATTTTAAAAACTATCTGTGAATTTTCTTTTTTTTTTTAATTTCTTTTCTTATTATTTTTTTAAGTCCCATGGCTTATTTTCCCATCATCTGTACTTGAGGATACTTCCTACAGGCCAAAATGAGATGAGATAGTTTGTGGCAGGGAAATAAAAACTTACATTATCAGAAAGAGCTAGATGCTTGCAGGCAGTTCCACAAACAGCACATTTTTCTGGGGGGAAAAAAAGGGAAAAAAATGTTTGGTTCTCATGGGCATGAGGTCAAAGTTTCCTAAAGTACATGGTAATAGTCAAGTAGGCTAGTGAGAGAAGAAGGGGGTACTTACAAATTTAGTATACCACTGTGTTATAAAAGAGCATCACTTGAGCTCTGTTCTCTAAATAGTATTTCCAAAATAGTATGCTGAAGACAAGTAAGGCTTTCACATGGTACCATCACCCATCTCCCCCTTTTTTTAAAAAAACAATTTATTGAAGTATATCATTCATACATGAACATACATAAACAATAAGTGTTCAGTAAACATTGTGAACTTACAAAACAAACATGCATAACATTATACAGGGCTCCCATACATCACTCCACCACAAATTCTTTGCATTGTTGTGAAACATTTGTTAACAAATTATGAAAGAGCATCATCAAAGTATTACTACTAACTATAGTCCATATCTTACTCCCCTATACTTTTTTTTTAAGGATTAATTAATTAATTAATTTACTTTTATCCATTATTTACCCCCCCGCCCCCGTTTTTGCTGTTTTTGTGTCCATTCGCTGGGCAACTCTCTGTGTCCGTTTCCTGCCCTCTCTTCTCATCCTTCTCCTCCTGTCTTCACTGGGATTAGATCCTCAGAATCTCTGATGTGGGAGAGAGGCGTCCTACCGCCTGCGCCATCTTAGTTCCTGGTTTTTTGGTGCGTCTCGTCCTGGCTTTCCCTTGTGTCACTCTCCTGTTACGTCATCATCTTGCTGGGTGGCTCGCGGGGCCTGACGGTGCACCTGCACACAGGGCCTAATGGCACACCCACGCACGGGGACTGGGGGGCTCACCCGCTTGCGAGACCTGACGGCGCATCCGCACACAGGGCCTCGTGGACCACACACCTTCTATATTGTTCCTTTTTTTAATTTTCACTGGGAGGTCCCAGGGATCGAACCCACATATGGGAGACGGATGCCCAACCATTTGAGTAACATCCGTCCCCCTGCTGTATCTCTTAAGGTTGACCAAAGATACCTAGAGTTATAGTCTTTTCCCATACAGGATGGTCACATAGTAAATCGGGCTTAGTTTATCACTAGCATTCTAAAAACCAGACCTAGGAAGAAAAACTAGGTCTGGGGACACATGTATGGTTTCTAATATAGCGAATATTTAGCCTACCCCGATTATCACAAAATCAGGACAGTGACAATATTCATATCCCCTCTCTCTTTAAATTTCCAATTTTCTTCTGTGAGAGATAATTCTAACCCTCAGCAGTAGTACTGGAATATATTTACAAGAATACTGGGAAGCATACAAGAGTACTACTAATGATCTCAACTCTAAGTTACTCTTTGTTATCCTAGCTACTTGACAGCAAGTACAAAATGGGTACTATAAGAAACTCCCACTTATTTCTGCCTTCTCTCCACTCAGCTAATATTCCTGGATCTTGCTTTGAAGCTCTCCTACTGCCATTTCCAATCAAAAAGATGTGAAAATTCAAATTCCTAATTTTTCCATGTAAACTGAAATTTCAGTAGTGGTGATTATTGATTAAGACAGATGTCATGTCAGGAGAAAACATCACATGACATATACTTCAGAGACAAGCCACTCCAAAGTGAGCTACTTTGTTACATTAGCAGATAACTTTAAAAGATAATGAAATTCAAAGGATTATGGGAAGCTCCAGGAATTGGTTCCTCCACTAGAACAACTATTAAAAGGCAGGAACTATTTTAATCAACCATTTTGAAACTCCGGAGGCCAGTAGAACACTGTACAACAACCAGAGAAGAGAGAAAGGAAGAGGCTGGTAAATTACAGTAAATACTAGTAAATTGCTCTCTCCATGTAGTAGTTACCATTGCCCAGCCCCTACTCTTGCAGCAGGCAGCAGTGGGGTCTGGCCCTGGCATAGCTTGCTGGTGCCAGAAAGAGACATAAAAATCCACTTCCCCCAAGACCCAGGGTGAGCACGGGCTGACTGGTGAACACAACTTTTGATCAGCTACTTCAGATTGCTGGGAGTCTGGCTCTGAGGGTGACCATTGTTCCAACCCACCCCAGACAAAGTTGGTAGGGGAGATTTAGAGACAGTACACTTCCTCAGAACTGTGGAGAGCAGTTGAAGGGCTGTATCTGCTGGGCAAGTCAAGAAAGCACAACTTTGGGGGTCCATGGAAGAAACTCCAAAACTGGTGGTCTGCAGCCTGCCAGTGCTCCCTTGTGGGTCCTTAGCCTTGTTTTGGCTGGAAAAGACTGACTTGGAAAACTCCTCTCCGGTGTGCTCCCCCTCCCAAAATTTGCTTTCCAGGCAAAATCAGCTTGAGACAATGAAAGCAGTGTAAGAAACAATTGAGGTGGATGACCTGGAACAGTGTAATACTCGAGAGAGGGAGAACTTCTGTCTCCTGGGAAGTAGAGTGGGCATTCAAACTCCTATGAACAGGGGAACTCCTAAGGCCACTAGCAAGCACAAACTCAGGACCAAACACAGGCCCAGAAAAGACAGAGAGGACTCTGTACTTTGAAATAGCCTTGGGCAGACCATCCTGATAAAGGGCTGAGACTCAAGAAAATCTATGTCATATCATCAACTGGTTACAAACTCAAGAAACAGACATCTCCAGGAATAAATCCCAGAGTTAATATTTAAAAATATTAAAACATACAGTGAAAAAAAATGTACAGTAAAATAAATAAAAAACTAAAAAAAAATTAAATTTTTTTAAAAAGGTACAGTGTGCAACAAAAAATTACAAGACAAATAAATAAACAAGAAATGATGGCCTACCCAAAGGAAAAGGATAAAATTCCAGAAAACATCAACAAAGACATGTGGACATACGAGACAAATTTTTTAATTGATCTTCACAAGACCTAAATATAAAAAAGCCAGGATCATAAAACTACTAGAAGAAAATGTAGGGAAACATCTTAAAGATCTTGTGGTAGGTGGTGGTTTCTTGGATCTTAAACCCAAAGCACAAGCAACAAAAGAAAAAATAGATAAATGAGACCTCCTCAAAATTAAACACTTTTGCATCTCACAGGACTTTGTCAAAAGGGTGAAAAGGCAGCCAACTCAATGGGAGAAAATATTTGGAAATCACATATCTGATAAAGGTTTAATATCCATGATATATAAAGAGATGCTACAATTCAACAACAAAAAAACAAACAACCAGATTAAAAAATGGGGGAAAGACTTGAATAGACATTTGTCCAAAGAAGAAACACAAATGGCAAAAAAACACATGAAAAAATGGTCCACATCACTAGCGATTAGGGAAATGCAAATCAAATCTATAATGAGATATTATTTCACACCTCTCAGAATGGCCACTATTAAAAAGACAGAAAACTACAAGTGTCGGACAGGATGTGGAGACATAGGAACACTTATTCACTGTTGGTGAGAATGTAGAATGGTACAGCCATTGGGAGGACTGTTTGGCAGTTCCTAAAGAAGTTGAATATAGATTTGCCACGTGCCCTGGCAGTGCCACCACTGGATATAGACCCAGAAGATGTGAGAACAGTGACATGAACAGACATCTGCACACAGATATTCATAGTGACGTTATTCACGACTGCCAAAATATGGAAACAACTCAGATAATCCATCAACCGATGCATGGATAAACAAACTGTGATGTATACACAATATGGAATATCATGCAGCTGTAAGAAGAAATGAAGTTGTGAAGCATATGACAACATGGATGAACCTGAAGGACATTATGTTGAGTGAAGCAAGTCAGACACAAAAGGACAAATAACGTATGACTGTGCTATGATGAACTAAATATATTGTGTAAACTCATGGAGTTAATAACTAGAATAGGGGTCACCAGAAAATGAAATGAGGTTAGAGAATGGAAAGCTGAAGGTTAGCTTGTGCAGAACTGGTAAAAATGTTATGTGTTAATCTTTGGAAATGAATAGAAAAGTTGAAAGCACAACATAATGTTTGTAACTAGCAGTGCTATTATATGGGTATGACAGTGATTGAAAGGGAAAGTCTAAGTTCATGCATATTACTAAAATGAAAGCTAAAAAATGTAACATGGGACTGTATAGCATAGTAAAACCTCATGTGCATTACGAATATGGGTAATAAAAACATCTATAAGACTGTTTTTCTTTGAAACTGAACAAATGTATGTTAATGTTACAAGATGTTACTATTAGGCAAAAGAAAAACATTATGCTAAGTGAAGGAAACCAGACAGAAAGTACTACATATTATATGCGCCCAATTATATAAAATGTATATATAAATCAATTTATAGAGATGGAATTAGATTAGTGGTTATGTAGGTCTGGGGAAGGATAGAGGGATTGAGAGATGACTGATAAGGGTGCGGAGTATTTCATTTTGGAGTAATGAAATTGTTCTAAAATTTTCTGTGGTGATGAATGTACAATACTGTGATTATACTAAAAGCCACTGATTGTACACTTTGGATAGATTGTATGGTATGTGGATATATCTCAATAAAACTGCTTTAAAAATTATCTTCAATATGCTCAAGGAGATGAAGGAAAATACAGAGAAACAACTAAAGGATATCAGAAAAACAATGAATGGATAATATGAGACTCTCAATAATGAGAAAGAAAATTTTGAAAAGGAATCAGACAGAACTACTGGAGGTGAAGACCACAATAACTGAAATGAAAAACTCCCAGGAAGTTTTCAACAGCAAATTGGAGCTGGCAGAAGAATCAGCAAACTCAAAGACAAGACAATCAAAATGAGTCAGACTGAGGAGCAGAAAGAAAAATGAATAATAAAAAACAAAAATAGCCAAAAAGACCTCTGGGACACCATCAAGTGTACAAATATATACATTAGGGGGGGAGGTCCCAGAAGGAGGAAAAAAAGAGATAGAAGGATATTCAAAGAAATAATGATAGAAAACTTCTCAAACTTAGCAAAAGACGTGAATATGTACATCCGAGAAGACCAGAGAACACCAAACAGGATAATCTTGAAGGAAAATATGATATACCCCATCACATGCTGATAAAAATGTTGAATGCAAAGGGAGAGTTCTGAAAGCTGCAAGAGAAAAGCAACATGTTATGTACAAGGGAGTCCCAGTAGATTAAGTGCTGATACCTCATCAGAAACTACGGAGGAAAGAAGGCAGTGGGTTGAAATACTTGAAGTGCTGAAACAAAACAATTGCCAAACAAGAATTTTATATCCAATGAGACATTCTTTCAAAAATGAGAAGAGAGGGAAGCGAATGTGGCTCAAATGATCGAGCTCCCACCTACCACATGGGAGATCTGCAGTTGGGTTCCCAGTGCCTCCTAAAGAAGACAGTGAGCTGGCACAATGGGCAGGCGTGGCAAGCTGACACAACAAAATGAGTCAAGAAAAAAAACACGATGACAGACACAACAAAGCAGGGAGCAGAGGTTCCTGGTGCCTCCTAGAGAAGATAAGCAAGACAGTGAGCTGATGTGAAGGGGAGGCACAGCAAGCTGACACAATAAGATGACACAACAAGAGACACAGGAGGAAGAACATATTGAAAGACACAGCAAAAGCAGGGAATAGAGGTGGCTTAAGTGATTAGGCACCTCTCTCCCACATGGGAGGTCCAGGGTTTAGTTCCAGGTGTCTTCTAAAGAAACAAAAGAAGACGAACAGACACAGCAAGTGCAAAAAACGAGGGGATAGGGAGAAATAAATAAAATAAATCTTTAAAAAAAAATGAGGGAGAAATTAAGACATTCCCAGATAAACAAAAGCTGAAGAAATTGCTCACCAATAGACTTGTCCTATAAGCAATGATAAAAGGAGTTCTTCAGACTGAAAGGAAAGGCTACTAGACAGTAGTTCAAAGCAGCATAAAGAAATAAAGACTGTCACCATTGTTATTCAATATTTGTACTAGAAGTTCTAGCTTGGATAATTAAACAAGAAAAAAAAATCAAAGGCATCCAAATAGGAAAAGAAGCAGTAAAACTCTCACTGTTTGAGGATGACATGATCCTGTACTTACAAAATTCTGAAGTATTCACCACAAAACTACTTGAGCTAATAAATGAGTTCAGCAAAGTGGCAAAATACAAGATCACACACAAAAATCAGTAATGTTTTTGTACACTAGTGTTGAACAATCTGAGGAGGAAATCAGGAAAAAAAAATCCAATTTACAAAAGAAACAAAAAGACTCAAATACCTAGGAATTAATTTAACCAAAGTAGTACAGGACCTATACGCAGAAAACTACAAAACAATGCTAAAAGAAATTTAAAAAGACCTAAACAAATACGACATTCCGTGTTCATGAAGTGGAAAAACACTGTGAATATGTCAATCTAACCCAAGCTAATTTATAGATTCAATGCAATACCAATCAAAATCCCAACAGCTTACTTTACAAAATTAGAAAAGGCAATTATCAAATTCATTTGGAAGGGAAAGTGCACCCAAATAGCCAAAAACATTCTAAAAAAGAAGAACAATGTGGGAGGAATTTCACTGCCTGACCTTGAAACAGATTACAAAGCCACAGTGGTCAAAACAGCATGGTACTAGCATAAAGATAGACACATTGATCAGTGTAATAGAATCGAGAATCCAGAAATAAACCCTCACCTATACAGTCAACTGGTTTTTTTTGTTTGTTTGTTTTGTTTTTTAAAGATTTATTTATTTATTTATTTAACCCCCCCTTGCTGCTTGTGTTTGCTGTGTCCATTTGCTGTGTTTTTTCTGTGTCTGCTTATCTCCCGCTTGCTGTGAGGTCTTGCTGCATCAGCCCACCGCGCCGCCTGGGCCAGCCTGCCCTCACAAGGAGGCCCCGGGAAGCGAACCCAGGGCCTCCCATATGGTAATCGGGAGCTCTATCGATTGAGCCACACCCGCTTCCCAAGTCAACTGGTTTTTGACAAACCTACCAAGTTAATGTTAACAGGACAAAACAGTCTCTTCAACAAATAGTGCTGGGAAAACTAGATATCTATAACCAAAAGAATGAAAGAGGACCACTATTTCATTCCCTATACAAGAAGCAATCCATAATGTACAAAGACCTAAATATGAAAGCCAGGACCACAGAACTCCTAGAAGAAAATATAGGGAAACATCTTCAAGACTTTATAGTAGGTGGTGGTTTCTTGGACCTTACACCCAAAGCACATGCAACAAAAGGAAAAATAGATAAATGGGACCTCCTCAAAATTAAACACTTTTGCACTTCACAGGAATTTGTCAAAAGGGTGAAAAGGCAGCCAACTCAATGGGAGAAAATATTTGGAAATCACATATCCGATAAGGGTTTAATATCCAGGATATATAAAGAAATGTTACAACTCAACAATAAAAAGACAAATGCCCCAATTAAAAAATGGGCAAAAGACTTGAGTAGACATTTGGCCAAAGAAGAAATACAAGTGGCAAAAAAACACTTGAAGAAATGCTCAACATCACTCATGATTAGGGAAATGCAAATCAAAACTACAATGAGATATCATTTCACACCTATCAGAATGGCCACTATTAAAAAGACAGAGAACTACAAGTGCTGGAGAGGATGTGGAGAGACAGGAACACTTCTTCACTGTTGGTGGGAATGCAGAATGGTACAGCAACTGTGGACGACTGTTTGGCAATTCCTAAAGAAGTTGAATATAGACTTGTCACATGACCCTGCAATACCACTACTGGGTTTATATCCAGAAGAACTTAGAGCAGTGACACGAACAGACATCTGCACACTGATGGTCATAGCGGCATTATTCACAATTGCCAAAAGGTGGAAACAACCCGGGTGTCCATCAACGGAAGAATGGATAAACAAACTGTGGTGGAATATGATGGAATATTATGCAGCTTAAGAAGAAATGAAGTTGTACAGCATATGACAACATGGATGAACCAGGAGGAAATTATGTTGAGTGAAGCAAGCTGACACAAAAGGACAAATACTGTATGATTGCATTACTATGAACCAAATATATTGTGTAACATATTGTATGATTCAAAAAATTTTTTATATATATCTAGTACATTTAATTGAGAAATGCATGTTTTTATTCAACTGTGTTTTCTTTTTCTTTTTTAATTATTTGTATTTTCAATTATTAAGTGTACAAAATAAAGTTTTAAAAAAAGCAAAAAAATAAAGACTTCCGATAAAGATAATCAATTGGATAATTATAAATGTCAGTATTATTGTATTATATTTTTTGGTATTGTAACTCTACTTCTTACTACCTACAGGTGCAAAAATGCAAATTCATAAAAAGTATTGATAAATCTATGGTTTTGGACAAACACTATATAGAAAGACTATAACTTGTAATAAGTACTAAAAAGGTAGGGGGTTAGTGGGGTATAGGAACAGTGCATGTGTATGCTATTAAAGTCAACTTAGTATCTAACCAAATGTAATTGTTATATATTTAGGATGTTAAATTTTAACCCCATGATAATCACAAGGAAAATATATGCAAAATATATACTGACAGAAATGAGAAGGGACTCAATATGGCACAAAACAAAAAATCAAATAAATATGAAAGAAGCAATAACAGAAGAATTGAGGGGGGGGGAAGGTATAAGACTTACAAAGACTAAATAGCAAAATGGCAGAATACCGACCTGCATTACCAGAAGAGACTTTAAATGTAAACGAAGGGAGCAGATGTGGCTCAAGCAGTTGAGTGCCCACCTCCCACATGGGAGGTCCTGGGTTCGGTTCCTGGTACCTCTTCAAAAAACAAAAACAAACAACAAGCAAAACTAACAAAAAAACCAACTCAGGGAAACTGATGTGGCTCAGTGATTAAGTACCAGTATATGAGGTCCTGGGTTCAATCCCCTACCTCCAGTATCTCAAAAAAAGAAAGAAAGAAAGAAAAAAAAAAGTAAATGGATTAAACTTTCCACTCAAAAGGCAGAGATTGGCAGAACAGATAAAAAGGCATGATCCAACTATATGCCATCTACAAAAGACTCACCTTAAATTCAGAAATATAAATTGGTTGAAAGTGAAAGGATAAGGAAAAACTGTACCATGCAGGTGGTAACCAAAAGAGAGCTGCTATGACCAAACTGATATGAGATAAAATAGATTTTTAAGTCAAAAAACAGTTAATAGGGAATGGATGTGGCTCAAGTGGTTGAGCACCTGCTTCCCACATGGGAGGTCCCAGGTTCAGTCCCTGATACCTCATAAAAACAAAACTAAACTAAAACAAACAACAATAAAACAAAAGAAAAAACCAACTCAGGGGAGCTGATGTGGCTCAGTGGTTGAGCACCAGCTTCCCACATATGAGGTCACGGTTTCAATCCCTGGCCCCGGTACCTCAAAAAAATAAAAAAATAAAAATAAAAATAAATTAAGTTAAAAAAAATAAAAAACAGTTACAAAGGACAAAAATGGTTTTTATGTAGTGATAAAGAAGTCAACTCAGCAAGATGTAACAATTATATATAGACCTAACAACAGAGCCCTAAAATATATGAAGCAAATACTGACATATTTGAAGGGAGAAATTGACGGTTCTACATTAACAGCAAGAGACTTTTTTTTTTTTTTTTTTGCTCTTTCTATGAATGTTTTTATTCTGTACATTGGACATGTAGCAGTTTGGCAGTTTGATATAGTTATGAATTCCAAAAACAGATATTGGATTATGCTTGTAAACTGGTCTGTTAATCTGGGTATGATTAAGTTATAATTAAGGCATTGACTGGGTCACGTCAGTAGGGCGTTGGGCCCCACCCCTTGGTGGGTGAGGTCTCAAAGATAAAAAGACATGGTAAAAGATAGAGTTGGAGTAGTTCTGAAGTTGGAGCTCTGATAAAGGAGAGAAGGCCGCAGGAAAAGAGACGAGCCATCCACCTGACAGTTCACAGCTGGCCTTGTGGAGAGAGGCAAAGCCTAGAGAGCCTCATAGTCTACAGCTGACCTTATGGAGGAAACAGAAGAGCTGATTCCGGAGAGAAACTCAGCCCTGGGAGGAGAGGAACCCAAGAAGCCTGAACCCTGGCAAATATCAGCAGCTGTCTTGCTCCAACATGTGGCAACAGACTTTGGTGAAGGAAGAAACTTATGCTTTATGGCCTGGTAACTGTAAGCTTCTACCCCAAATACATACCCTCTATAAAGACCAACAGATTTCTGGTATTTTGCATCAGCACCCCTTTGGCTGACTAATACAGGACATTTTGTACAAAATATGAAGTCTACTTTTTTTTTACTTATTACCATAAAACAAAATACAATGTATGTACAATATTAAAAGGAAGTCACATTAAAAAGACCATTCAGAATAATGACATTTCTGATGTATAGATACAGTTTGGAAACTATGAAGATGCCAATGCAGAACTTTATGAAGAAAAACAGTCACCAAATTACGTTTATTTTCAATGTAGTACTTTTGAAATCAGTTTGGTACATAATAAACAGTGCATCTATATAAACTGAACAATTAGCACAGGGAATCTAACTACTAATTAGGGAAAGTTTAATAGACCAAAATATTAAGTAATACCCTGTCAAAGAAAATGAGTTTCTCTCAAAACTTTTTTTTGGGGGGTGAATGTTTGTTTTCAATAAAGAGCAGAAATAAAACCTAGACAAAAAGATGTTCTTATATGTTGAGCTTCACACACTCAATCAAATATTGATATTTTGTTTTTTTCCCCCCTAGGGCAAAAAGAGATTCTTTCTAGAAACCTCTCTTACAAACATAGTGAACATCCAAAATCAAGGATATTTGAGAATCTATCAGCTAAAGAGGGAAGTTCAAACAATGGTATATCAAAATACATAAGATGCTGCTTTATACAATAAAAAGCACCCTTTTTTCCTCAAAAGGAGAAGGCATTTAAACTTTTTAAAAATTATAGATTGGTAAAATGGATAGATACTTGTCAAGTTTCTCAGGAAGAATTTCTTTTTCCTCACAGAATGGACTTTTCCACTTTAAGATGTGGCCATCTTTTAATTTAGTACTTGCCTTAACACAATAAATCCTCTTCCCCAAAGTGATTTTCCTCCAAGATACAAGAAAATAAGCACCGTCAATGGATTTAAATGAAACCACCTGGCAGCAGTAAGAACAGCTATGACTGCTTCTCACAACAATTAATGGATACAGGAGACCTAGATTAAAACACAGATCTTAAAAGAAGCCACATCTTATCTTTTATGCATCAAGACAGGTAACATTAAGTTATATAATCTTATGCCAGAGACAAAAGAAAATACAATTACTTGTTCAGAATAGCAGTGGACATTTCAAACAGCTTAAACAGGATAAATAAGTCAAAATACTGGCCACCCTGAGAGAAAAAAATCAACACAGCACTAAGTTTTAAGATTTTCTCCTCATGCTATTCCATCTAAAACAAAAAGCTCAATACAAACATGCAAATAAGTTTGTGAAATAAGCACTGTATTAAAAGCCTCCTACTTTCACCATTTTCAATGATGGATAGAACACCTAAACAGAAGATCAATAAGGAAATACAAGATTTGAATGATATTCTAAACCAACTAGACCTAACTGACACATATAGAACACTTTGCCCAACAAGAGAATACACATTCTTCTCCAACGCACATGGATCATTCTCCAGGATAGACCATATCTTGGGTCACAAAACAAGTCTCAGTCAATTTGAAAAGACTGAAATAATACAATGTATCTTCTCTGACCACAGTGGAATGAAGCTAGAAATCAATAACAGAGGGACAAATGGAAAATTCACAAACGAGGAAATTAAACAACATACTCTTTAAAAACAAATGGGTTAAAAAGGAAATCACAAGAGATATTAGGAAATATCTTGAGGCAAATGAAAATAAAAATACAACATACCAAAACTTACGGGAGGCAGCAAAGGCAGTGCTGAGAGGGAAATTTATAGCTCTAAATGCTGACATTAAAAAAAGTAGAAAGATTTCAAATCAGAGACCTATCCTACTTTCAAAACTGAAAGAACTAGAAAAAGAAGAGCAAATAAACCCAAAGTGGGCAGAAAGAAGGAAATAACAAAGATTAGAGTGGAGGTGAGAATTTTTTTAAAATTAGAGAAAATCAACAAAACCAAAAGTTCATTTTTTGAAAAGATCAATAAAACTGACAAACTTTTAGCTAGACTGACAAAGAAAAAAGAGCAGATACAAATGACTAAAATCAGAAATTAAAAGGGGGACATTACTACTGTGGCAGTTTGATATTATTTATGAATTCCAAAAGGATATTGATTATGTTTGTAAACTGGTCGGTTCCTCTAGGCATGATACCCTTTGATTGTTTTAAATCCAAAGGTTACCTTTACTTGGTTAAATTCAGATTAGGGCTTTGATTTGGCTGTGTAAGTAGGGCATTGAGTTCCCACCCCCTTGGTGGGCGGACATTCACACAGAAAAAGACACAGCAGAGGACAGAACTTTGTTTTGACGCTGGAGCCCTGGAGAGAGTTGAGCCATTTGCCTGATAGTTTACAGCTGACCTAGTGAAGAGAACGGAACAGCTGAGCCTGGAAAGAAATGAGCCCCAGGAAGAGAAACAAGCCTTATGCCAGCCTACAGCTTTTT
>JAQZBX010085678.1:0-13093 GCA_029593785.1 Cabassous unicinctus
AAAAAAAAAAAAAAAAACACATGAAAAAATGTTGAACATCACTAATGATTAGGGAAATACAAGCCAAAACTACGAGATATCATTTCACACCTATCAGAATGGCCACTATTAAAAAGGCAGTCAAAGGGCTGCCAATGCAAAGTACTAGAAATGTGTTGGCTTTTATAAAGGAGATTTATTTGGGATGAAAAGCTTACCCTTCCAAGGCCAGGAAAGGCCCAAACCAAGGCACCATCAGAGATGCTTTCTCACAAAAGTCTGTTACTGTTGATCCTGGCATTTTGCCATGTGGTGAAGCAAGATGGCTACCCATCTCTGCCCAGGTTTCAGCCTTCTGTTCTGGGCTCAGCCTTTCCTCTTGAGCTACACTGTGGGCCCAGCTCCTTGGGGCTTTGTACTTAAGCGATACTGTAGTCCTCTCTCTCATGGCATTGGGCTTCCTTCCTTCTGGGCCTTCTAGATCAGCCTGGGCTGTTCCATTCTCTTCCCAAGCTCAGCTGTAATCTATCAGGTAAATGGCTCATCTCTCCCCAGAGTCTCAGCTGTTTGAACCTTCTCCTTTCTATCACATGGAAGGATCAAAAATGGCAGAGCTCTCTCTTCCTGTGTCTGTCTGTCTGGGTCCATTTATAGCAGAGCCAGTAAGGGGACAGGGACTTAACTTGAGTCAAGCCTCACTGATGTAGTCCAATAAAAAGCTCCACAGCAATCTTAACAGGTAATCTAATCAACAACCCCTCATCTGAATTCAATGCAATCAAATGCTATCACACACAGAGGAATAGATTAATTTACAAACATAATCTTTCTCTTTTTGGGATTCATAAAATAATCTCAAACTGCCACAGGGGGGTCAGCAGAACAGCACTCTGTACTCCATTTAAACAGCAGTGGTAAGGATGCATGAGCTTCCAGGTCTCAGTAGATAACCCCAAATTAAGTTGGGTTTGAGCCCTCTAGAGTACTATTTGTCACCTGGAGAGCTATGGAGTACTCAGACCTCTTACATCAGGGAAGTGTACAATGGTGAGGCCTCTGTGAAATACCTCAAATAACTTATAATGGTGTGTCCCTCACAAAAGAGCCAGCATTTGGGTGACTCCCAAACAGTCATGAAAGATGTGTAAATATACCAATAAAGAAAATTTACCTCTTTCTTTTCTTTTGCCATTCCCCTTAACCCTAGAAGCAGAAGGGGATATTTGGATGGACTTTGGACTAAACTGGATTGGACTTTAACACTTTAAAGGGTTTGGAATAGGGGGTTTGCCCAAGATATCAGAGGTCAAAATATTTGACAGTGTGGGTTTGAAAAACAAAACATTTAGATAACATTTCATGTTGGTAACCCAACAACTTCAGATTACTCAATAAATCAATTATATTTATTTTTCATTGTCCTCACTTAACGGACATTTACTCTTAATGCTCACCTCAGTTCCACCATATTTAAAATTTTTAAAAAACAATTTTAGGATCTATTTTTCATTTTCAAATATTTTGATTGTATACTTAGGGTGAGAATTTTTCTCAACTTTGCTGAAAATAAAAGAATTCTGGTATGAAATTAAAGTTTTGGTCAATATGAAAGGTCCTCAAGGTTAAGGAACATGTCTTATTCACTGTTACATCCCTACTGTCTAGTACAGCATCTGGTGCAGCACTTGATACATGTCTGTGAACTAAGCTGAACTACTTCTTAATATTAAAAGAACCTCCCAGCAGCTTGAATGATTCCATCTTTCTTGCTCTCTCATATTTCTGATCTCAATATTTTATTATGACCATTGGCTGGAAAGAAAATTCTTTGAGGTTAGCCTTATTTAGACTTATTTTCTTTTGTACCTAAAATTAATTTAGCCTTAAGTCAAAGCATTTCTCCACTTTAATAACATGCTATATTCAGTGACATCCAAACCAAATCTCAAATGGTCAAGAATACAAAATAAAATTAAATACTATTAGTGTTCATTGCAATCTTGGCATCAGCTGAGTACTTGAAAGCAGCAAAACGGGTTTAATGATGGTATATACTCTTAAGGAACTAAAGTTGTAGGTGAACATATAAAGACTATGGTTGGTTCAAGACCATAGAAAGAGAGAATGGGGAGAGAGCAGGCATTCCAGGCTGGGAGAAGCATTCTAATGTAGCAGTTTTGAGTATGAGTTCTCAAGCAACACTGTCTGAGTTTGAATCCTGACTGTACCTTGAACTTTAGCAATTTACTTAACCTTTTTGTGCCACTTATACTTAAAATTTATAATCTCACGGAGCTATTCTAAGGATTAAATGAATTAATACAGTGCTGATCCATAACTAAGTGCTTTTTATTATTATTATGTACAAAGACATAGTAGGTATCAGAGCAGGGGTTCTTAACCTTTTTTGTTCCATGGACCCCTTTGCCAGTCAGGTGAAAACCACAGACCCCTTACTAAGTCCACATTATATTGTGTATTATTTAATAAATATATCATACCTGCAGCAACATGTCCCCACAAGAATGTTTTTTTCAATTTCAATTCAAGCTCATTGACCCCTTAAAAACCCCTGTATTAGAGGGACTCAAAACAAAACACCAGCAAAGACAAAGACACACACACACACACACACACACACACACACACACAAACTGGTGGGAGCAATTCTTGTATTAGAATAATGGGAGAAGGGTCAAAAAGAAACTGATTGCTAAAACATTTGGACTTTATTCTATAGTAGAGACAATGAACATGTTAAATAGCCGAGTAGCACTATAAAAACAATGTTTTGGTCAACTCTAAACAGGCTGTGTGAACGGTTTGGGAACAGGAATAAAATGCTGAGAGAATACGACAGCTAGCTTGTATTTGGTGTTTCCCTGTACCTTTGTAAGTGTGCAAGAATTATTAGGTATAAATATTATTATGTTCCAAGCCAAGCGCTAAGGACTTATATGGGATATCTTAACTCTTAAAACAACTCTTTGAGTATTAAGTACTCACATGATCATCTTGTTAGCTTGAATACAGACTAAGTGGCACAAACATGATTTATATTCAAGTTCTCTGACTCCAAATTATTATAGCACAGTTGGAAACTGATAAATGAAAGGATGTGCACATGAAAAAAGACAAAACATGACTTGTGTCTGATTAGATACCAGTTAAAAGGGTTACTATAAGGTGACTGTGATTTCAAGCCTTGGGCTACACATAAGAAAAATGGCCTGCTTGCTTGTGCATGTGTGTAGTTTATATTAAATATTGTGCAGTCTGTTCAGAGGAGAAGGGAAATGGTGGCAGGAGCACTCAAGAAATGTTTGATTAGAGGCCCTAATGATGGAAAACTTGCGTAAAATGATGAAAGCGATATGGCATTCCCGGGGAGGAATTAAAGTAAAAAGATATATCAGGGCAGACAAGAGTAATGAGAGGAAATTTAGTTATGTAATGTAAGGCCAGAACACATCTCGTCTGTTTTTTTTTGTTTTGTTTTGTTTTTAACTGTTATTGCTTGGCTTTTAGAAAATAATATTTGGTGAATGTAGTTGAAAGAAAGGCGAAGAAACGTCAACTACATTTTATCGGGTTTGACATACTTCAAAGTAGGGAGCTATTTAAAGGCTGTTTTTGTGTTGTTTTTAAACAAAAGGAATAACGAGTTTGAATTTTCCTTCTTTTCAATGAGCTCTATACTTTTTAAGAAAGGTCTGTCAGCTGTTTCCAATTCCACCTACCTCAAATCCATTAACAAACTTCTAGGTGCTTATCTCCAGGTGACAAAATTTATGTGAAAATCCCAAAATATTAAGCAGACAAAAACTTGGATACTAAAACAAATAATTTGATGGCTGTGTGAGTATATCTGGGGAACAATAAAGTACACAGCTGCGGAATTATCAAATCCACAAAAGCTGACTACAGAAGGTAGTCTTTCAGTTACTCTGAGTAAAACGAGTAGGCCGTCTTATAACGGCCCTGCTTGCTGTGGGGAGCTGGCTCTATGATGCAAGGACGGTGTCCAGCCAGAGGTGGGCGGCTCAAGTACCTTTTGAGGATGAGGATACTGTCAGTAGCTACTAGGTCTCTGCTAAGAACACCAGGATTCATGAATCCGCAATGCGTCTGCCCAAACCTCAGCAGCATAGTTCTGCAAACATCCCTAAACAACAAAAACGTCTTTAAGAGATACCCGAATCCGCCTCAGAAACCGAGAGCGCAGTGACCCAAAGGGCCTAACCAGCAGTGCTGTGTATCCAGACTGCAAATCCCAACAGTCACTCCTCCCACGGAGCCAATGAGGAAGTTACAAATTCCTGCAGCCAATCACATCCTGACCCAGTGTAATTCCCGCGACTGAATTCTGGGATTTGTGGTTTTCACGTGGCAATATTACACCACCGCGTTAAAGCAATGAAGGCCACGCGTCCGATTCCAAAGGAAAGCCCCAGCTAATAATTCTTCTGTTTCTCCAATCCAATCCCTTAATTAGCACTACTCTCAGATCTTATACTCCTTAAAAATTGTAAACTTTATTTTCTAAATGCCATACGGAAAGTCTTCAGGCTTTCAGATTATATGCTCACTTGTTTCTCTCGCCCCCGTCCTCTAACCGTCGCTTAAAAGTATCGCGAGAACATCCCCTTTTGATCGTTGTCATGCCTCCGGAAAGGCCGTTCACGCGAAGACTGACATAGACATCAGCCAACAGGATTGCCCTTTAACTAGCGTCTCTAAAGCGTGCGTGGAGAACCTATGTGAACCTTGACCCGGGCTTTCCGTAGCGTCTCGCGTCTGTTGCCCCCGCCCCAGGAGGAGAGGAGGCGGGTTTTGGCCTCTCGCTCTAGGGAGCGAATTCGGAGGGAGTGAGAGCCAGGCAGGCCGGAGTGGAAGTGTCTGGATCTTTGGAGAGGCCTTGCTGTATTTTCCCGCCGCTCATGGGCTCGTCTTCCCGCGACCAGCGCCGTCGTTAGGTCGGCACTGTAGCCTTTGCTTCCCCCGGGACAAGCCCACGCTTCGCCGGGGAGGGAGCAGCCCGCCGCGGCGCCTCCCTAGTCAGTCAGCGTCCGCGTCTCGCTGCGACCCTGGGAGCGGGAACCGCCGCGAGCGAAAGGAGGAGCCCCAGCGGCGGCGGGCAGCAGCACCGGCAGCGCCAGCGGGCGGGATCGAGGCCGTCAACATGGCGAGCGCCTCGTACCATATTTCCAATTTGCTGGAGAAAATGACATCCAGCGACAAGGACTTCAGGTAAGGCCGCAGTCCGCCTCGAAGCCCACCTCGGGGTCCCCCATTCAAGACCCTTGCCCTCAGCGCAGGCCTTGCCCCACCTCTTGGGGCAGAACCTGCTTCCTCGTTACCGCGAGGTCTTAAGCCCCCCTATCCGCTAGCTGATCCTGTCAGGCCCCTTTCCTTCCTCGCCTTCCGACTGTCCCCCGTCCCCCTACTCCCATTTTCTCCTCTAGGCTGTTGTTGGTCGTCGGCCTTACGTCTCTTCGTTATACGTCCCAAGCCGCCCCCACCGCATTCCCTGCCTCCGGGACGTGATTCTTGCGTCCCAGGTAGCGCGAAGGGGTGAAAACACCCATCATTGTTGGAGAAGGGAGTTGCTTTAGGCCTGGAGACCCGGCGGCCGGGCCTACCCGCCGGAGGCGCTATGCCGACCTGCTCGCTGGGCCCTTGCTGCTGCCCACTCGTGGACCCAGGGGCTGCCTCCTTACTCGGAGGTGTGAATGGGCCTGGCTGGATTCAGCTTGAACGATTAACTTTTTAGGAACTCGACGAGGGTTGGTTTATATATTTTTTCTTTGTATTATCTCTAAGCAAAGGTGAGAAGAAAGGGGGGAGGGGGAGTTGCGGATAGAAGAAACTTTGCTTGTAAGGTTTTCCCGCCAGCATCTCTGTCAGTTTTCCTTGTCAGATTAAACCCCAGCCAGAACTTGGGCTTTCAGTCTCCTGTCCTTATACCCAGAATCACTGCCAGAGGGGTGAATTGCTGAACCTTAAACAGAAAAGTAAACCGAGCAAATGGATCTTCTTGAGAAGTAGGGATTTTCTCATATGGGGTTGGTGAATAAGAAGCTTTATTATAGAGGTTTTGTTCCAGAGGATTTGAACTGTCGGTTCCAAATTCTTGATAAAATGTATTTTGAAGAATTGTTAAACATTCCCAGTTACCTTGGTCTCTTTCTTGCACTACAGTAATTGTTACATTCCTTACTTTCCACCTCCCATCATCTCACAAATAAATACTCTCAATTTAAAAAATTGTTCTCTAAGGATTTGGTGGTCGTAATTTGCGTGCATTTTTAAAAGAAAGAACAACTAGAAAGTCTCTAATTAGAATTGTGGTTGAAGAGCATGTACACCTGAAACATGCTAAAGCCTTATTAATACAGAAGAAATTTTCTGATTTTTTTTTAAAGGGTTCCTAATTAAATTGATGTAGTGGTGTATAAAAATGACCAAAGAAGTGCATACAGCTTGATTCTGTGACTTCAAAACTAAATATGATTTTTAAAAAGTTTTGCTACCTAGGATTTTTTAAAGTATTGTGCTTGAAACTTCTAAAAACTAGTTTGCTAATACTAAATATTTTAGTGCTGTGACTTTTTGGAAGTGATGTATATTTGTTTTGGTTATTTTGGAATTTTAGATTTGTGTGTAGTTCTAGAACAGAAGATTAATGGAAGAAATATAAGTTTAAAAAATATTAGTGCTGTTTGATTTCCTTTGGTGCTTTGCTTGCTCCCAATTTAAATAAAACATTTACATAGAATATATATAACTTTAACCTATGTAAGGTATGTGGTGTGATTTTCCCTCCTTTTCTGTCAGTTTGGTTCATCCTGTAAAAGTACTAAGTTTCATTCTGATTGTATTCAATTTCAGTCTAAAGGTAAACAAGTATTAATATGCTTAGAGAGACTATTTCAGGAAATGCCACAGTCAATAATCACATAGGCAGTATCACCCATTTCACGTTTGTTTTTATTTTATAAACTCTATGAGAGAAATATTAATGCTCTGACGCATCCACAGTCAGTGCTGAACTTAATATGGATTTTCAACCAGTCTGGACTTTAATGATTCAAAACATTGCTTAGATGATTTGTTAAAATTATAATATCGATATATTTCTTAGAGTTGTTGAATATTATAGAAAATATTTTGGGACAGTACATGACTTCCAGTAATTTGGCATCATTAACATATTTTATTAACATTGTTTTAAAGACTTTTATAATATCCTTTAGCCATCCAGTTAACAGACAAGTCATTGAAACTAAAATGCTGTGTATATTAAATTACAGACATTTAAGGGTTAACTAAAATGGTGAGCATTTGAAGTAAAATATTTATAAGATTTTTCTGCGTATTTTCAGTATAGGCATTTATTTTAACATGTGTTCTTTTAATAAAAAATGATTTATTTATTTGGTGTAGATATCACAGTTTGTCACTGTGTTAAAATACTAAATGCCAGAAGGTCTTGATTAAATTAGCATTATAGAATACCTACAACGTGTAAAGCCATCTACCCTGTACTAAGGGGAGCAAAAGAAAACAGTGCTGCCAAAAGAAGAAAAAAGAATTATTTTCATGGTAGAACCCAGAGAGAATTTGACCTGCTAATCGCTTGATTTTTTTCTTGTGAACTGTCTGAGATCCTGAGCAAGATAACCTAATTTCGGATTAAATTGTCATTTCTGAGAGGCTTATATATAGTAATTACAAAAGATTTCTTATGTGCCTGAAATTTCAGGTCCCTGTTTAGGTATCTACATAGTCCATTAATGGAAAGAATGTAAAGAAATGGGCTCAAGGTTCAAATTTTAGAAATTTCAGCATTTATAAAGAATCCTTTTGTAGAGCTTGAATCATAGTGTTAGTTTATTGCAAAAAAGTTACCAGTATCTCTTTTCTTTTGTTCTTCAGTATTCTGCATTCTTCAAAGGTGAGAAATTAGCATTTAGGAGAAATTGGGAAACATTAAGATGAGAAATGACAAGGCTAAGAATTCTTTGAAAGAGAGGGCAGTTGTGTCTCCTATTAGAGTAGTGCCTATCATCTACTATCCTTGGTCTTTTGAAATATTACTATGTGTTTTTTTGTTTTTGTTTTTTTAATAATGAATGGAAACCTTTGGAAGAGAAATGATAAAAACATTATTTGTTGAGAACAGTACCTTAAAAGAGTGCTTCTCATCTGTTCCTTTTCAAAAGAAACACTTCCATCATTGAACTCAGATTTTTTTCCTAGATAACCTGTATACTAGAATATATTAGTTACTTTAAGTCCAAGGAATTCTGTTGATGCATGTTCCATAAAGGATTTAAGAATAAAAATAAAGTGATATAGACAATTCTTTAGATATCAGAGTTAACGCTTTGTTGTGGATAAATCGTGCTGCTCCACATATGAATATTAATATTGAATATTCAGTGGGTAAAAGTAACTAAGTTCTGCTTGTATTTTATATGCTTCGCTTCCAACTGAAATTATTCCAAGGCATCATTAAGAGCTGAAGGAAACATTTATCATTCTTCTGTTTCTCTGTATATAATAGTTAATACTAATGCTTACACTTGGCTTTATACACTTGATTTCATTTATCCTCACAACTCTAGTAAGTGGATACTGACAATCTATACAGTGAGGAAACTGAGATTTGGAGCGATTAAGTACTTACCCACAGTCAGATAGTAGTAGATCTGGGATTTCCAGGACTTTTTTACCCCATAGTATGAACTTTTTAACTACCATGTTATACTGCTGCTTCAGGATTTTGACTAAAGGACCTTAGGAGTCAATCCTTTCAGCTCACTCCAAAGTTAGGCTTATGGGATACTTTATGCTAGAAGACACTCTTATTACTTGTCTGAGAGGGACTACAAAAATCAAGAGCTATTGCTTGCACTCAGTAAGTCTACATGCTTATTCAGTTGTTAAGGCACTGTTGTAAAAAGATAAATAACCCAGAGCAATATTTAATTGTCAGGCAATAAGTGGCGAGAAAATTAGAGCAAGGAAATCCACGTTCATGGAAAGGTCTGATGTAGGTCTTGAAAATGAAATTCTCAAGAGTGAGTACAAATATGAAAGCATACTCTGCAAAACTTCATTGAGAAGGGAGTAGATAATCTTGATTGGAGCTGGGGATATTGTGCAGACAGCTCCTTGAGGGTAGAGACCTTGTCTTAATGGGCTGAATCATCCACTGTGTCTACTGTGGGCTCTAAGTTGATGCTTGTTTTAGTTGAATTTTAGTTCCAGAGTTAGGAGAATGTATATAAGGATTTTAGGAAACTTCTTCAAGGAGCCATTGTAAAATCTACCTTTTTTCTTTTTTTTTTTAAGTACCACTTGATGCAAGCTTAAAATAGTAACTCACTGCACTGTAGAGTACAAGTACATCCCAGCTTGTTAATGGTTTATATTACCAAATTTGTTTGTTTAGGTGATTTGGATATTGGAAGGCATTGTCTCTTGGAGACAGTGTTCAAAGTGCTATTAAATTCTCAAGGCTATTGTGGAATCATAGACTTTCAGAGCTGGAAGGGATCTTAAAGATTCAACACAGCTGAAAGTACTATGTGGGCATTTACAGTGACATGACAGGAAATACTAAGTGAAATTATCTTGTCTAGTGCCTGAGGAAAAGCAGATTGAATCAGAGGAAATAAAGTTTTGCAGAGATTAAGAAGGTGAATTCTGGGCACTTTTCAAGTACTTTGCAAACTGATGTTGATAAACTTAAATTGATTTCATTTATGTGATTTTTCTTTATACAGGTATGCTTGTAACACTGATTATCAGTGATAATTAGCTCACCACTGAAAAAGGGAGGAGAAAAGGATCTCATTGAGGAAATTGGGAAGAAGAAAAATGACTGAAAATTAGTTTTATATACATGAAAAATATTTAGACTGTTCCAAGTTAATTCGCAGCTCTCTGTGGAATAGAGGAGAAAAAGTGAGATAGTAGTGATATGTGTGAAAGATCTTTGAAAGATAATTGCTTCACGAATGATTTATTTGGCTAATATCTCCTAGATTTCTGTTGAAAACGAGTAAAATTGTCTTTATATATATATGAGGGGAGGGTTTTAAGTGAGAGTTACTCATTGTGTAGTACAGGGCATCTATTTCTACCATTATTTCTGCTTCTGTACATTGGGTTTACTGAAGGTAAGTCATGGTCCTTCCCTCAAGGAACTTTCAGTCTAGTAAAATAAGTCAGGTGCATAAGTATCAGACTATGACTGTCTTGTTCATCACTTTGTCTGCAGAGACCAGTTTAACTTCCCCTCTTCCACTGTAAAAATCTTTATTCTTATCTTTGGCCTGTTACATTACCATATGTCCAGTATCCTAAGTGTGGGAACCTTGATGTTATCCTTCTAACTTCTTTCCTTTAGTCCCCTGATAAGTAGTTCTCAAATTATTGTCCCTGCCTCAGATCTTTTCCTTCCAGTCTGTTGTTCACTCTGCCATTAGTTTTCTAGGTAACAAAGCTGATCATTGCCTCTCCCATTCATTCCCATTGGCTACAAGATAAACTCCAAACTTTAGCAGTTGCCCATCTAAGCTCACTGAAACTGCTCCTATTTCCTATGTTCATCTATTTGATCTTTTTAAGCACTGTTCGCTTCTTTTTCCCTCTTGAAATTCTTTCCCATAGGCATCTCTGACACCTGTCATTGCCCTCCAGCCAAAGACCACCAGGAATGCATCTGTAGTTGAACAAGTTGGGTTTATGACTCATTGCAGTGAGGGAGAGCAAACACTATGGGGTCTCAGCAAGAGGGTTTTAGAACCTGTTTAGTCGGCTAAGTTGGGATAGGGTCTAAGGAAGACGAGTTTCACTCTAGATTGGCTGTTGTCAGAACAGGTAGGCTGATTCAGAGGGAAAAGGTATAATTGATAAAGAAGTACCAGTTACTCTGTGAAAGAGGGGGATGGTTGGCATTTTTTATTGCTTTGTGACCTTGTCTGAAGTGGAGGTTCTGTGAGATTTTTTGTCCAGAAAAACAATATGGTTTTGCAGTAAGCATCACACCAGTTTTTGTTAACATTGAGCCTTGCTATGAGTCTCCGATCAGTTTTCAGATGGCAGGGACTGCTCTTTTGTTTCTTTCTTAGTCATACTTTTAGCCAAGGGCAGAGGAAGTCAGAGCACAGGATGTGAATTCATGATGTTCAGATCTTCACTATTCCCCAGATTTTGCTGATTAGGATCAGAGGAGTGTCCATTCATTGTAGTCTGCAATTGAACTAGGATTAATCCTTTCTCCTCTTGTAAATGAGTTGTTTAACCATCAGACATGATAATGGCTGAGCAATAACATTTAAGACTGGATGTTATACATCTGTTGATTGTAACTTCAAGTCTTGGTGGTTTTCTTCATTTTTATGTATTCCTCAACTTACCCCTTTCCATTCCCATATCTAAATCATTTTGAAGGCCTGTTTTACCTTGTAAATCTCAAATAGGTCTATTTTTTCCATCTCCATTGATTGCCATAACCCTAACCCAAGGTAACATCATTTCTCATTGGACTGCTGTAGTTGTTGTTCTCCCTGGTCTCTGATACGCCTGACTAAATGAAAATTTATTCTCTTCATACTGTTGTCCCCAGTATAGCTATACTAATCTTTCTGAAATGCAAAGCTGATCATTCTGTTTACTCCAGGTCCTTACCCAAATGCCTTTCAGTAATGTCCTGTTGCTCTTAGAATAAAAAGAAAATCCTCATTTGGTCTATAAATCTATTCTCCTGGCTCTTGCTTACCTGCACCAATTTCTCCTCCCCTTAATTCTTACACACTCTTCATATCTGTCTCCCCTGATATTCAAGCTTTAATTCAATTTAGGTTGGCTTGCTTAGTTATACTATTGTGTTTTCTTCATACCACATTCCTTTCCCTTTTTAGCATTTATCTCAGTGCATAATTACATATGTAAATACTTGTATATGTAATTTTTAAAGTTATTTGCCTCTTGAGACTGTAATGTAAGGCCCAAGGGAACAGGAAATGTGTCTACTTTTTTATCCGTAGTACCCAGAAGAGTACCTGATAGGTAATAGGTTCTTACTACATAGTGAATGAATATATAAGGCCTTTCCTATCCTGACCTCAATCTTCCTTTGCAGCTTCTTCCTATTAGGTTTCTTTCTATCTCTCTATGCTCCAGCCACATTGACCTGCTCCACGTTGAACTGTTAGCGCGCGCGTGCGCACACACCCACACCCACACACACACACACCCAAAAGAGAAAACATTTAAAATTCCAAGCCTTCTTTCCCCTAGAAAACCCCTGTTCATGTTTTCAGATCCAGCCTAACAGTCGATTTTTTTGTTGTGATCTTTTACAAAAGCTTTTGAGTATTTTCAAAAATTTGATTGAGATTTATTCACTTACCTGTCTATCTGTCCCATGAGACAAAAATATTAAGAGAAAGGCACTGAGTCTATGCTTATAATCTCAGCCTTTAGGTATAACACTATACCTAAAATAGTAAATGCTGAAGAAACATTCACAGATTGGCTTTTAAATCTACAAAGGACAGCTTTCAAACTGGTCAAGCAACTTCCTTGTAAAGAGAATTATAGTACAAATTTTTATATCAAATTTATAGAAGGAAAGAATTATTCCTCGAATTTTCAGGATTCATCATCTCAATTGAAAACTAACATTTGATATAACCTCACAGTGCAGTGCAGTTTTTCTGATCTTTTTTTTTTTAAAGATTTATTTTTATTTATTTATCCCCCCCCTTGCTGCTTGTGCTGCTGTGTCCATTCGCTGGGTGTCTTCTCTGTGTCTGCTTATCTCCCCCTTGCTGTGAGGTCTTGCCGCATCAGCCCACGGCGCTGCGCTAGCCGGCCTGCCCTCACAAGGAGGCTCCTGGAAGCGAACCCGGGGCCTCTCATATGGTAAACGGGTGCGCTATCCATTGCGCCACACCCACTTCCTGCCGTGAGGTTGCTGCATCAGCCCACCGCACTGCTCAGGCCTGCGTGCCCTCACAAGGAGGCCTCAGGACGCGAACCCGGGCCTCCCATATGGTAAACGGGGGCTCTATCCACTGAGCCACACCCGCTTCCC
>JAQZBX010085679.1:0-13094 GCA_029593785.1 Cabassous unicinctus
AAAGGAAAGAGATAAAAATGAACTGTTGGACCAGGAAAAGACATGGAGGAACCTTAAATGCATTTCACTAAGTGAAAGAAAAGCCAGTTTGAAAAGGCTACATATTGTATGATTCCAACTATATGGCATTCTGGAATGGCAGAACCGTAGGGATAGTAAGATCAGTGGTTGCCAAGGGTTCGGGGTGGAGCTGAGGACATTTTTAGGGCAGCGAAACTCTTCTGTAATGGTGGATACTTGACATTATTCATCTATCAAAACCCACAGGACTGTACAACACAAAGAATTAATCCTGATGTAAACTATAGACTTTAGTTACTAATGTGTATCAATAGTTCATCAATTGTAACAAATGTAACCACACTAATGCAAGATGTTAATAATAGGGGAAATTATATGCATGGGAGGGGCTATGTGAGAACACTTTGTACTTTCTGTGCAATTTTTCTGTAAATCTACAAATCTTCTAAAAACAAAGTTTATTAAAAGTTATTGGAGAATATTATATATGAACTTTTGGCAAAGCTTTTTGTTCCCCTAGAAAAGTATAATCAAATAAAATAGACTCAACAAGAATTAACATAACCGATTATGCCCATAACCAGAAAATTGTTGGTAAAATAATTATGTAAAAAAAAACACCAGGCCCATGTTTTATAGTCAAATTTGATCTAATCTTCAAAAATATGAAAACTTCTCTGTAATTTATGTGATTAGGGACTATAGGAAAATGAAGGAAAAATTATACAATTAATTTTCTTAAATTTACATAATCCTTATACCAAAACTTGGTAAGGTTCCTATACAAAATAAAACTCTGAATTGATTTACTCATGGATATAGATGCAGATTTTCTAAAATAAGTTGTTAGCAAAGAGAGTTCAGCCAAATAGTTAAAGAATAAGAATGCCACACCCAGGTGGCACCTATTCAAGGAATTCAAAGAGATTTCAAATTTTGAAATATATCAGCAAAGTTCCTTACCTCAGCAAATTAAATGGAGGGAAAACCTTATGCTTTTCTTATTAAATAGTGAAGGGATACTTTATTTAATTCAGCATTCATTACTCTTAAAAATTCTAAATACAAATTGTATAAAAAGAAAGAAATAATCATTATAAAGACTATTTACTTAACGGAAAATATGAAATTGGATGGCATAGCAGTTTGTTATTATTTATGAATTCCAAAAAAGAAGGATTACATTTGTAAATTGGTCTGTTCCTCTGAGCGTGAGCCCCTTTGATTGTATTAGATTCAGCTGAGATGTCTTTGATTAAATTACGTTAAGAGTAGGGTGTAACTCAGGTTAAGTCCCTGCTCCCTTGGTGAGCTGATATAAATGAGCACTCACTCAAGAAGACAGAGAAGTAGATACACAGGAAGAGAGAGCTCCATAGATGCTAGAGGAGAGAAACTTTGTCATGACATGGAAGAGGAGAGAACTTTGATCCTGCAGCCCCAGAAAGAGAGACAAGCCCTATGCCAGCCTGTAGCTGAGAGACAGGAAGGCTGAACCTTTGCAGAAATCAGCAACCATCTTGCTTCAACACTTGGCAACTGACTTTGGACTCTTTAGGGCCGGTAACTGTAAGCTTTTACCCCAAATAAATACCCTTTATAAAAGTGAACACATTTCTGGTTTTGCATCAGCACTCCTTTGGCTGACTAATACAGACGGTAAAACCCTGAAGCTAATTCCATTAAATAAGGAAAAATTATGGATAACTTCCATTACTTTTAAAATTGGACAATGTTTGACAAGTGATAATTGATGCAATAGAATTAGTAAATAAAATATCCAGCACAAATACAACCAAAGAAAGGGCACAATTATTGTATCCTTACAAAATCCACAACTCCACTGAAGCAACTATTAAAATCAATAAGAGAACATGGTAATTGGGGATGACAGGGACAAGATAAATATGAAAAATCAATAGCCTTTTTCCACCACTGAACTATCAAGTTAGAAATGGAAAGAAATTACTATTTATAAGTAGTAACAAAAATCCAATAACTAAAATGAGATATAAATAGGTCAAATATGGAGAAAACTATAAAATCTTACTCAAGGATATAAACAAGACATAAATAAATTGAGAGAAAGACCATATTCCCGGATGGGAGGACTAATATCACAAAAACACCCATTCATCCCAATTTACTGCTATACGTTTGTATTAGTCAGCCAAAGGGGTGCTGATGCAAAGTACCAGAGATCTGTTGGTTTTTATAAAGGTTATTTATTTGGGGTAAAAGCCTATAGTTACTAGGTCCTAAAGAGTTCAACTCAAGGTACCATAAGAGGTACTTCCTCACCAAATGTCTGTTGCCACGTGTTGAGGCAAGACGGCGGGCGACATCTGTGCGGGTTCAGCCTTGCTCTTCCTCTTAAGGCTCCTTTGGCCCAGCTTCTTCTGACCTCAGCTGTAGGCTGGAGGGCTCATTTCTTTCTGGGCTCAGCTGCTCTGTTCTCTTCACAAGGTCATCTGTAAACCATCAGGTGAGTGGTTCATCTCTCTTCCCAGGGCGCAGGATCAAAGCTCGTTCCTCTTCCGTGTCTGTGGAGCGCTCTCTATTCCTCTATGTAGTTATTCTTCTGCCTTCTCCTTGATTGAATGTCTGTTTATATAGCCCACCAAGGGGGCAGGGACTCAACCCTGTACACCCTAATGACATGGTCAAATCAAAGCCCTATTCTTGATTTAATCAACTAAAGGTAAAGCCTTTGAATTTAAATCAAAGGGTATCATGCCCAGAGGAACAGAACAGTTTACAAACATAATCAATATCTCTTTTTGGAATTCATAAATAATATCAGACTACCACAATACCTAATATAATTCAAAGTTGAATTGGACCTTGTCAAAATAACTTTCAATTCCACTGGATAACAAATGATTGAGGAAAATCAAGCAAAGTTGGAAAAGGAAGAATGACTGTGGACTTGATTTAGTATTTATTAAAAATACCAAGAGCCCCTGTATTAGTTTCCCTTCTGTTGGTGTAACAAAGTACCACAACCTTGGTGGCTTAAACAACAGAAAGTAATTCTCTCACAGTTCTGGAAGCCAGAAGTCTGATATCAGTACCCCTGGACAAAAATCAAGGTGTCTTCAGGGCTGCACTCCCTCCAGAAGCTCTAGGGAAGAAGCCATTCCTCACCTCTTCCAGCTTCTGGTGGCTGCAGGTATTCCTTGGCTTGTGGCTGGATCCCGCCATCTTTGCCTCCGTAGCAAAATCTTACGTTGCTTCCTCCTCTTCTGTCTATGTAATTTCCCTCTGTCTCTCTCCTTTAAGGACAATGTGCTCTCATTTAGGGCCCACCTAGAAAATCCAGGATAATCTCATCATCTCAAATTTCTTAATTTAATAAAATCTACAAGAATCCTTTTTCTGAATAAAGTACCATTTACAGTTTCCTGATATTAGAACATGGATCTCTTGGGGAGGGGAATTTTTCTTACAGCCACACCACTGTGATCAAAACATATAATTTCTACTAGAGTAGGCAAGGGCCATAATCATCTAGAAATAAAACTAAGTCCAAATGGGGGCTTGAAATGTGGTGAGATTTCAATTCATCCGGAAAGTGAATTATCAATTCTTTGGTAGTTGGCTATCTACAGGAGAAAATAAAACCAGATCCCTACCTTATACCATATATAAAATAAGTACCAAGTATATCAAATGTGAAAGGTAAAGGAAGAAAAATGAGCAAAAAGTCTAGGAAAATATCTGTATAGGTTTGACCAGTAATAGACAGAAGACATATATGACTATATAAAAATAAAAGACTTTAATATGCCCTAAATACATTTCAAAATGTCAAGAGTTAAAGTTAAACCATGATTATAATATCTTTCTATTGTTTTGTGTGTTGCAATGCACATTAATATATGTAATAAATAGCATTTTAAAAACAATATTTCAAGGAGAAAAGTATTACCTATATTTTGGAGCCACACCATCATGGGTTAGAGTCCTCACTGCCACTGTTACTTAACTTTTCTGAACCTTACTTTCCCCATCTGTGAAAAGTGTGTAATTTCTACCTTTGTAGTTTATAGTCTACATATGTAATTATATGTTCAGAATTTTTATATTGAAGAGTTCTAGGTACAGCAAACAATGGGAAAACAAGGGATGGGGTGAGGGTTAATGTACAAGTCTTTAGTTGATTTGAAAATCAATTTTATATACAAATAAGCAATCTGAGAATGTGCATATCCACATTAGAGAATAGGGAAATCAGCCTCCCCCCAGTCTCCTCCCACTGCCCAGTGGGTACTGGGACTCAAAAAAATAGAAGTCGGATTTATTCCCAATAGGTACAGTGATTAAATAGAGCACATTTCATTTCAAAATGAGCATTTCTAACTTTTCCATCTAACTTCCAAACCTTTGTGAAATCTTGACTGTTTTTTCCTTTTCATTTTATGTTCCTGTATTCTGGATTTATCTTGCTGAAAGAAAGAAGTATTTTCTGAATTCTACCAGCAAGGCTATTAAGAGACTATTATGGGAATTTCTTTAGCAGTTTAGGTTAAGGGTCTTTGAATTATAGAAATCACAATTTCCCAACCAATATCCATCAGTTAGGACATATGAAAGCTTTAGGAGATTATCACAGCCTTTTTTTTTTTTTCCAATTACTATCACTGACTTGAATGGTAAATTAGCATTACTCTTAGAACAAAGAATTAAAGGGCTGAGGAAGAGAGGAAGGAGCCAAGGCTGAGGAAAGATCAAGTTGACCTACCAACGTCACACAGCTTCTCACCGCTGGAGTGGAAACACCTCCCTCTCCCAACTCCCACTTCAGGCTCCTCTCCACTTCCATGGCACTGCCTTGGGAAGACTGTGAAAAGAAAGGCTCTGGTTCTATTTCTTGGAGTCTTGAGTGGCTGCTGTTTTCTTCTTTGAAGATTACGTCTTAGTTTGCTAGGGCTGCTATGACGAATACCATGCACAGGTTGACTTAAACAGCAGGACTTTATTGTCTCACAGTTTTGAAGGCTGGGATTCCAACATCAGGGTGTTGGCAGGGCTGCTTTCTCCCAGAGTCTGCAGCATTCTGGCAATCCTCTGTCACACAGTGATCTCTCTCTCCTTGAGTCTGCTCCTCTGGTTTCCACTGCCTTCTGTATTCTCCTGACTGACTGCATCTGGATTTCCTCTATGGAAAAGGACTCCAGTCACATGGAAAAAGGGAGACATCATCTAATAAGGCTCTATGAAGATCCTATTCACAAACGAGTACCCAACTTAACTAATAATAGCACCTTCAAAGATCCTATTTACAAAGGGGTCCACATCCTCAGGACCGGGGGTTAGGACTTGAACATGGCTTTTGAGGGTGGGGGGGGCATGATTCAATTGCCAACAGATGAATAAAAAGTGCCAGAACTATGTTACCTACCCCCTACACTCTACTGTGAGTCTTTCTGGTGAATTCCACAGAGTCTCAAATACTTTCAAATACTAATGGAAAGTCTCCACTAGAAATCCACTGGATTAAATGGGCACATAGATATGATAGGCTAGCTAACAGGGACAGGAATGGCAAAAAGGATCCTGCCAGAATTACTCCAAGAGAGATGGGACGAAGAACTGACTTCACCTTGCCATGCCACACACCTCTTCCTAACTAAGTCGGGCTCACACTTTGGGGAGGAAGAATGACATGTTTTACACATATAATTGATGGGAAATAATTTCTCAACTCTTTCTGAATGTATTGTCAGACAACCAGGCAGTCCCATACTGCTCCTCTATTATTTGAGTGCCAGCCCATGACCTCCCCTTTTGGTCTATCGCAGGAGCAGTTTATTCTTGTCAGAAGTCAGAGGGTAAGCCCTCTTTGACTTCTTCTGAATCACAATGAGCTTTTGCCAAGGTCTGGCAAGTAGGCTGAGAGCTAACCAAAATCACGTTATAACTGCCTAAGCTTGGGTTTCCCCAGAAGCAGACCGTGAGACTAGAATCTAAGTGCAGGTCAGTTATGTGGCTGGTGATTGCAGAAAGCACCTAGAGAGGAGCAGAAAGTTGACACAGGGAAGGGAAGAAAGCCAGCAAAGTGTGTGCTAATGCCAGGTTACACCCTGGACAACCAGCGCTCCATACCACCAGTGTCCTCCAGGGGACAGAGTAGAGCACAATTCAAAGTTATCCCACCTAAGTGGTAAGAAACTGGGTATTTACCCACCAACTCCCACCCCTCATTGGCTGAGACCTGCTTCTGGAAGCTTGAACTTCCCAGCCCTTCTGACCAGCCCGCAGGCAAGGAGTTGGCAGCTGCTTGCAGCAAGTCATTTGTGGGGCAACAATACCATCTGTACAAATGGTCTTTTGGAAAGATAGTCCACATCTTAATGTTCAAGAATCTGATTTCATAAATAGGTTAAGGGCTTCTAACTTGGCTTCATAAAGACAATTTAGGCATGTATTCTTAAGCTGACTGCAAATATTAAGTTCACCCATTGATTAGCACCCTGTTTTCAGTTCTAAGATGAAGGAAAATAATATTTTAAATTAAGATTATAAATCTTTTTGCTATTACCTGAAAATATTGAGGTGGCTTGGTCCTGAAGAGGAAGTTCAAAACCTATGAGTTCACTCCAATTATGACATTTAAGCCTAAAGGAAATGCAGCTCCCACATTCGTTTTCCAAACCAAGAAGTAATTAGAGCTGAAAAAGAACTATAAATGAACATATTCAGTGTGTTTGCATCTGGGAGTAAAAATCACCATACTTATCTTCTCACAAAAACCTGGCCAAGGGGGGACAGGCATAGACCCTCAGGTCTGTGATTCTCTGGATTTTTCGCCACCTCTGTCCCTTCTATGCTTGTTACCTTTTAAGGGCTTAGACCCAGTAATGGAGGCATTGAAACCAATCCTATTTTGCCTTGTGTGAGAACATACTCTGGCAATGACAGTGCTTTTTTTTTTTAATTGCAATGGTTTTTTCAAATCTGGACTTGCTCTTATGTTATTAAGGCTGGCACCACAATAGACTGCCTGCATTACTATCTGAGAGCTTGTCTCACTGCCAGCAGGTCTCAAATCCTGTTTTTTTGTCTGAGATACAGGGGCAGAAATGTTATTTATGAGTAATTACAAAATCACCTTGCTCCGTTTGATTTATTGGAGAAATTTCCATCAAGGTTTAGAGCTCATCCTAAGCAGACAGCCATGCTGATAGTATTTAATGATTTACTGAATGCTGCCAACTCTGGCTCTTTGTCTCTTTCAGTTTTGAATTGGTAGATTTGGGGAGTGTTTCAGATGCACTCAATGCTATGGTGATATTTGGTAGATCTTGAAACAGCCCACAGCCCCTTCCCGTCTCCTTCCAGTTGACTTGGTTGGCTGAGGTTTCTGCTGGTGTGGGTAGGTTAGAAGGGCCTGAGCTATCATCTAAGGTTCTGTAGGTTCTCCTGATCATAGAATCTGCTGACAAGGAGTTGGGATGTGTGAAGGTTGAGTTCATGTGTCAACCTGACTAGATTATCGTGTTCACTTGCTTGGTCAAAAAAGCACTTGGCCTTATTGTTACTGTGAGGGTGCTTCATGGACTTAAATCATCAGCCAGTTCATTACATTTATGGCTGGTTACATCTATGATCAACAGTGAGGATTGCCTTAAATCTCATCCAATCTGTTGAAGGCCTTAAAGGGAGGATTGATGACTTCAGCAGTCAGAAAGAAGAATTTCTGTCTCTGCCTCAGCCAGCCAGCAGCTTTTCCTGGGAAATTCACTGAAAACCTTCACCGGAGTTCCCAACTGGTGGCCTGCAGCCTGCCCTCTGGAGTTCAGACTTGCCAATCCCCATGGTTGCATGAGCCAATTCCTATAATAAATCTCGTTTTATCTATATATATCCTGTCAGTCTGTTTCTGTGGGAACCCTGACTTATATAGGATGCTAGTTCAACTGGAGGTGACAGGGACACTCAGAAGAACTGAAGCTGATGATAAAGTTATTGTTTAACAACACAAGGTGAACTTATGTAGATTGAGTGTATAAAAACCTATTTGGGTTATAGACATTTTTTCCCAGATATACCAATATTGCATTGTTTTTAAGATCTCTTTAATCATTCATGTCTAACTGGCATAGAGTGAAATGAATGGATCTTAAGTGCAGAGGTCAGTGTGGGAATATTCCCTCGTAACACACACCCCAATCAAGATAGAGAACATTTTCATCACCACAGAAACTCCCTCCTGACTGTTCCCAGCCAATCACTCTCAGGCTTTCTATCACTATAGAGCAGTTTTGCTGTTCTTGAATTTCATATAAATAGAATCATAAAAGATGAACTTTTCATGTCTAGCTTCTTTCATGCAGCATTATGTTTTCCAGATTAATCTGTGTAGTTGCATATATCAAGTATTTTACTTTTTATTGCTGAATAGGATTCTATTGCATGAATATACAACAATTTCTTTCTCAAATCTTCTGTTGAATATTTGGGTTGTTTTCAACTTTTGGCTAGTATGATTAAAGCTGCTTTAAATACTCTTGTATAAGACTTTTTGTGGACATATGTTTTCATTTCTCTTGCATAAAACCTAGAAGTGAAATTGCTGGATCATAGGAAACATCCAGGTGAAAATGCATGTTATTTTTATGGGGTTGAAATGTTCATTTAAGGTTGTGTGATTAAATGTAATAGATTTCCACAAACCACTCCTAACATTTAGAATACATTTTACCTATAGATAGGACCTCGACTGTTTTTAAAATATTGTTTATTTTTCATCCCAGTCATTTTTTATCTATATATAGCATGTGGCTCATCAACTCAGGGTGTATTTTGTTTGCTTTATTGTTGTGGGAGTGAGTGGCCTAAAGGCCATTTTGAGGAGTATATTCAACCTGCGATGTCCCCAAAATTCAAATTACCCTCTTGAGCAGAAAGGAGCCAATGGCATATTTTATTAATGGCATATTTTGGTCTTTCCCTGGGAAAGGGGGTACTCTTGGGACCAGGTTCTGCATGAGCTAGAATAAATGACTGCATGTGTCAAGGGGTACAGCTTAGCCCTTCTAAAATACAAAGACATTTCCAAAGTCAAAGGGCTTTTGGAGAATGAGACAGGATTACATTATAGACAATGGTGATAGGATTTCAAGAATTCTATGAAAAGCTTGTTTAATTTGGTTTGCTTTCCTCTGTATGCATTCTCTGCAGTGATTTATAAGTTAAATAATTAAGTAAGCCTCCCAATGGGATAGGAGGAGGGTCTTCTGGGGAAATCATATTCCATTCTGCAGCCAATCTCAGGGGTAGAAAGACACCCTATGCAACAGAATGGGTTGCAACTGAAAGGGAGCCAGATATGGAAATCAGCCTTTAGGACCTTGGAAATTCAATGGTTGTCAGGGTGATGGGCTGATGCTACAGATACAGTCTTCAGTTCCTGGAGGCTCAGGCTTGGAACAGTATTCTGAAACTCTCATCCTTTACTCTGAGCCGACCAACCTGTAACTTTGAACTCGTCCAATGAGTCTATACAACTGTCTCTCTCACTGTTATGTCATTGTGTGACTTTAACAAGTCCACACAACATTGGGTTTTGGCAGGTTCCCTGAGGCAGTTTTGCTTAGTAAGTGTAATGCTAGAGTTTTCTGCTGTTATCCAGGCAAATGTAACATAACTCCTAAGTTAAAGGGTTGAGTTTCAATCTGGGTTCTGCTTTGACCTGTGTATTTCCTACATGAAGATTGCCAAAGTTGATGACATGGGAATTTTGTTACTTGGCCTGGAGCCATCTTCAGATGGAGAGGCCTTGGGTGTCCTATTGTCATCAGAGCCTTGCATGGGCATCTGTATCTCCTCTCCCTAGAACTTTACGCCGTGTATGAAATATTGCCAGGCTGAGAATGCAGCCTCACTGGGAAGATTTGGAGAGATTAATTCATGCCTTCACTGTTTGGAGGCTGGAGGCCTGTCACTCTCCACCTGTGGGAGTGCCAGCTTGTGGATTTGCAGAATGTAGGTTACCCAAAGACCAGGCCCCATGTTCTGGAAAGGTAGTAGATGTCAAGACCCATCCTCTCCATTGCTGGGAATTAGGATTTTAAAACTGGATGTTGGCTCCTACGTTTCTTATCACTTAAAAAAAAAATCCAACTCAATATATTTGCTTGATCTTTGTTACTATATATCCCCAGTCACCTAGTGAGAATGGAAGCAGCAAGCAATTTAATTTGTTCACAGTATAATCTCAGGTCCCTTTGAGTAAAAGCTTTTAGCAGCTTTGTTACCTAATTGTGGAAATTCCCATCAATTTCTTGTCACAGTGCCCTGCCTGTCTCTGCTTAAATGAGCTAAAGCTTTTGGGGTGGTTGGAGAGTTAGAAACCCCTGGGTAGGGGTGGCAGGGGGCCTGAAAGAGGCAAAGAGAAATGTTGATTGTGCAGTGCCCACGTTTTCTCCGGGAAAGAGGCTTCCACAAATTCATACTCATTTTGCTCTTGTTCCTTGTTCAAGAGTGTGAGTAAGGAAAATAGGAGTAATGAGGATAAAAACAAAGAAAAGCCTCGAGGAGAGGCATGGAAAAGGAAAAGAGGAAAAAGCAGAAGGGAAAGCAAAGCTCTTGCTGGAGCCCGGGAAGGAATGAATCAACCTATTCTCTCGTGTCCTTTCCTCCCACTTCCCTGTAACTGCAGTGAATTTAGTGGCTTTCCTAATTCAGCGACATTCCCATATATCACGGGCAGTTCTTCTTGCTGAAATATTTATTTGCCTGAAGTTGGACTGTATGAAACATTAAATGCAACTTGGTAGCTGACACACCTTACGTTCCTTTCTTTGCTGGAAGCTTTTGCCCAGGGGGTCGAGACACCAGGGAGAGGATGGGCGCCCTGCACACACCCTGCCCCCCGCCAGCTGACAGCTGCCCAGTCGGAGTCCAGGGGCGGCCAGCACCGCTAAAGCTGCCTCCCCCTAAAGCTCTGGGAAGTGTTCTAAGAAACAGCATTTTTCCTTTTTTACTTGTTCATTTAATTTAACTGAGAGAGAGAGAGACAGAGAGAGAGAGAAGGCGTGCGCATTTGCAAGCATTCTGGTGGAAGCCAAGTGATTGAAAAGGTTGACATATTTATGAATATGATTTCATTATAGGCTTCCCAGGGGAGGTGGAAATCCTTTCCCAATGCTGTACAATGGGGCCATATAAAGGCTTTCTGGAAATTGATGTCAGAACTTAGGATGCAAGATCTTTTGTGAATCCCAGGGCTCCCGATGACCTGAGTCAGGGTCATAAAATGACATGATGAGCAAAGGAAGGGAAAGGTTGCTGGCACTTAAATATACGTGTGTGTGTGTATAATCTTGACATCAATGAGTTAACAGCTGGCGTACCATCTTTTCACAGTGCAAAGAGGTTCAGGGGGCCAAGCAGCTACTTGGGGTTCTGAGGCTCTTAGGCCCAGCCTCTCATGGAAGCTGATTATTATGAAGGCTCTGGGGCTTGCGGGCTGTATCTCTTCTCCCAGCTGAGAAGGAATCCTTTTGCCCCTGTTATAATGTGTGAAGAAAATCTTAATACAGAACTCTCCACTTTGCACAGAGAGCACAATATATCCGTGATGAAGGAGTTTCCTCATTTGTAAATAAATTCAGGAAGCAGACGAGTGTGTCCTTTCTAAGAGAAAGGGGTGACCTTCATTCTGAGAAAATCTAACCGTCCATTGCTATCTGGGGTCTGAGTCCTTCTGAGGTGAGAAGGGTCAGGCAAAGTGGGGAAAGTTCTCAGGGCTGGAGAGATATGGAGGGTGGGGTGGTCACAGGGGGAGGAGGTTTGGGGTCACCAAGGCTGGCATCAGGAGCCCCCTCTGCTCAAGGGATCTGGAAGGCCGAAGGGGAGCCAGCATTCCTTGAGTCACCTGGCTCCTGAAAATCTCATGTTTCAAGGTCACTTTTAAGCGTGCAGGCAGGGAAGGAGCTTTGATGTTGGGGTTTGTTTCTTCAAATCCTCCGTGGTGTGCATGTGTGAGTGTGTGTGAGGGTGTGGGTGAATGTGTGTTTCTGAGAGTGTTTGAGGTACAGAGAGAGAGTTATGCACAGACAGAGGGATTAGAGATACACTAATGCCCAGTGATACACAGAGATGCAGAGGAATACTTACGTACAGATACAAAGAGAGAACAAGAGAAACAAGATGATGCCAGAGATGGGGCCTAGTGGAATTTCTCCCCATCCACCCACCCAATAAATCATAGAGTTGTCCTCATCGAGGGTGGAGTAGATCTTACTTAAATAACATGCCTTGAAACTCAATGTGTCTACTTTGGTTAGATACTGGAAGATTGGAGAAGATGAGATTTAAAAGAGAAGAAAAAACATCCTCAAAATAGAGAGAAGGTACTCCCTGAATAGAAAGGCTTGTGATTATGAAATTATAAAACTGTTCAGAATATACAGCATTATATATAAATTCAGAAATATGGAAAATGTTTTAAGATGGATCCCAGTCCAGGTAATAAAGCCTTATGGGCAGCCCGTTGTGTTGGGGCTGGATATTTTGATTCAAACTGTTGACCGAGAGTCTCCCATTTATCAGTATCCATGAAGACATCTGACACTGGATGACTGGAAAAAAATATTTATAGATCAAAACACTGATAAGCAGATGCCCCTTTCATTGCTCTTGCTCATATCGAAGGAAGCACTGGGCCAGTTTTCTTTCTACTTCTTCTGCCCCACCTCACTCGTAAACAGAAATAATTATAAATTATCCCACAGGCCAGTCAATAGGAAGCCTTCCAGGCCCAGGCCTTAATTCATCTTGGGTGATAGTTTGTCTCACGCGGCCCCACCAGACAGGAATAACTTACTTTAATTGGCCATCATTCGTGAACTGGAGCGTGGTCTACTTCAGAAATGACACTGCCACTTTATTGTAACTGTATTTCTCTGACTCGTGGCTATCTTACTGAAGGGAGTAGATCAATTTTTCATAAATCATAAAAGTACGTAGAAAAAGAAAGTGGATTTCTTTCCTCAGCCTTTTCTATAACTCCCCCTCAATGCCAAAAATTAAAAGACCATAAAATCAGTGAGCATCCAGCTATA
>JAQZBX010085680.1:0-13095 GCA_029593785.1 Cabassous unicinctus
AATATGCAAAATAATGAATGTGGCCCCAATCTCTCACCATATATAAACATTCACTAAAAATGGATTAAATAGGAACAATAAATGCCAAAAGGATAAAATCTTTTGGGGGACTGAATTATGTACTACAAATAAAAACAAAAACAAAAAAACATATTCTGAAACTTAATGTGATGAACTGAATCCACTTGAGTTGTAATACCAGTTCTTTACAAGTAGAATGAAATTCAGATTAGGGGAGAAAAGACAGAAGGTGGAATCAATGGATTCAAAGTAGAAATAATGACATCACAATGTTCATTGCATTTGAGGAAAAGCCAAGGACAAAGAATGACTGCTAGTCAGAACCAGAACATCACAGTGTTTGGGGAGAAAAAACGAGCTTTTGGTTTTGTTAATTTTCTATATTGTTTTTTTATTCTCAATTCCATTTATTTATGCTCTAGTCTTTGTTATTTCTTACTTTCTGTTTGAATTAGGATTAGTTTCCTTTTTCCTTTTTCTTTTTTTGTAGTTCCTCCCAGTATGCAGTTAGGTCTTTGATTTTAGCTTTTTCATCTCTTTTAATGTAAGAATTAGGACTATAAATTTCCCTCTCAGCACTGCCTTTGCTCCATTCTATAGATGTTGATATGTTATGTTCTTGTTTTCATTCATCTTGAAATATTTACTAATTTCCATTGTAATTTTTTCTTTGACCCACTGATGGTTTAAGGCTGTTTTTTAATAACAATATATATTGAATTTTCCAGTTCTTCACTTGTTTTTGATTGTGAGACTCATTTTATTATGGTCAGAGAAGATGCTATATATGATTTCAAACTTTCTTGATTTATTAAGCCTTGTTTTTCACTCAATATGTGGTCTTTCCTGGAGAATGATCCATGCACAATTGAGAAGTATAAATATCCTGGTGTTTGGGAGATTATCCTCCACATCTGTCTTATATTAATAAACCAGAAAGGGGCTAAAGTACTGCTGGTGTCCATTTTTGGGTGGTGTATCTATATTGTGTAACACCCTTTGTAAAAAAAAAAAAAAGGCCAAGTTTTCACTTCCTCTAAGGAACTCCCTAAGAAGACAAAGCTCTGGGCTGGGTGAGCAAAGGTAAGGAGAAAGGAATGGAGGCCATAGGCATTTGAATCACTCTCAGTAATTTACTTGTGGCCTCAGGGCCTATTAGAGCCTGATCCCTTATAAGCCACTTCCTTTGATGATGGAGTGCTGCAATGTATGCCAAATTTAATGGCTTAGAGAGTCAGATATTTCATGATGGGCAGCAGTTCTCATTGTATTAGGTGACAGATTATCCTTCACTATGAATGAGGTATCTTCACTTTGCCTTCTCCACTGTTTGCCACAAATTTTACTGATATGGAAGCTTTTCATGAATTTCTGTTTAATTTCTTACTTGTCTACTGACATGTAAATATGTGAACAACATAAGTCTAGAGCAATTGAACATTTTGCTCTCTAGTTCCAATCAACATATTATTTGATCAATATATATGGAAACTAAATTATAACATAAGGCTGAAGATTTGCTATACCCCTGAGGAATGTGTTTGGTTGGCCTTGTCAGCTGAAAGCAAACCAACAATTATTGGGAAAAAAAGTTTTTGCCAAATCAATAGCTTCATACCAAATGTCTGGGGAATGGTTTAATTTTCAAGAAATGATGCCATAACTGAAACAGCAGCTGCAATTAGATTAAATAGAATTAGTTTATGATAGTCCACTGTCATCCTTCAAGATCTGTTTTCTTCATAGGCCAAATAAGAGTGTTGAATATTAATGTGATGTAATCACCACCCCTGCATCCTTCAAACCTTTTTGGTGGCACTAATCTTCAACATATATGTGCGAATCTATTTCTGAACTCTCCATTTAGTTCTATTATTCAAGATACTTGTCTTTTCAATAATACCACACTCTCTGGACTTTCCTAGCTTTTTCTAAATCCTAAAATCAGATTGTGGGCATTCTCTAACTTTATACTTCATTTTCAAAATTCTTTTGTTTATCATATTCCTTTACTTTTGCATATAGATTATAAATTCAACTCATCTATTTCTGCAAAAAAATGGTTTGTATAAATTAGAATTTTTTTACATTGAATCTTTAAAACATTTTGTGTTTGCTTTGAAGTAATAGATCAATTGTTTCCAAATGGTGACTTACCAATATCATATTTCTTTATTTCCTCTTTTTATTCAGATTCCATAACAAACTATACCTATCCATAGCTAGAATCTCAGGTGTGTGGGATCAAGTCATTCATGCATTTTAAAAAATCTGTACTAATTTTTCTTATTTATATCTCCAGGTACTAGCTGCTAGATTTGTATATGAGATTCCATAGTAAGGAAACACCATATAAAATTCCAAACTTGTGACAATTATTTCTGCCAGTCCTCTAATATTCTAATGTTCATTTACATAAAATAATACAGTTATCTGTATACTGCACCAACTCTCATGTTAATAATCTTTATACATAAATTTTTCCTCATGGTGAGATTCTCAATGAGTTTAAATTATCTCTCATGCCACTTTGAAGTGTAGCAGCTTAAAATTTAAATAAGAAGCAAAGTAAATTTATTAATTATTCTTAAATTGTCAAAGGCTATGCATTCATTTTATTTTTTACATAATATTTACAGATATTAGAGGAGTTATAGAAGTTTTATTTGCAGCAAGAGGAAACTGGATTTAGGGGCATTTGAGTTATTATCCTAAAGTCACATAGCTTGTACATACCAGACATAAGATTATATACTAGAACATAAATACTACATTGATTTTTCAATCCTATTGCATGTTATTTTTCCATTGAGGGATCACTTTTTTACAGGAGTCAAAGTGCTTAAATGTAGTCATTTTTGTCAAACAGTTTGTTGTTCCAGAAACATCCACTTGAATACTATGGGGGAAAAAATCTCATCTTGTTGCTTTTTTGTTGCAGAAGAGAGACTTTCCGTATTTTCTTCATAGGTTTCCCCTATGGAATTCAAAAAGAGATTAATGAGCTGGCATAAGTATTCAAAAGTATAATAGTCACAGTGTTTTTTATTAGAGTGACCCTTTCAATTACAGAGGTAAAAAGAAAAGTTTTTCATCACATACACAGTATTTTAGAAGCAATTGCTTTAAATCTCAACCTAGAGTATGAGCTTTATATTTTAATTGAGCTATATAGGGTGTTACAGTTTATTCAGGGTTGTATTAAAACTGAACCACATGTCTTCTATATAACATAGACGAGAAAATAGGAAGGACTTTGCATACTTAGGTAAGCAGAGATGCAAACCAGAAATTTGCTTTAATTGTTTTGATGGAACATAGTAGAATAGGGGTAATAAAAATAGTATATTTGAATATTAAGAAAATCATTTTTTAAACTTTATTTTTAGATAATTTTAGATTTACATTTATGGAAAATTATCCTCGGAAGTATAGGGAATTCCCATATAACCTCCTACATACTCACACACATAAATTTCCTTATTATTGACATCTTAGATTAGTGTGGTATATTTATTAGAATTGATGAACCAATATTTATGTCTTGCTACTTACCAAATAATATAGTTTACATTGTGGTTTACACTTTGTGCTGTAGAGATCCATAGGCCTTAGCAAATGCTTAATATGATGTGTCTGTCATTGTAGTAATAAACAGAAATATCTTACCATCCCAAATATGCCCATCACTTCTGCACACTTGGCATCCACTATCTTTATATCTGTATTACATGTTCTTCTGTCAAAGATAACAATGAAAATAACAACTAATTTATTTGGTCCTTGACCACACAGTAACACAATTGTTCATTCCCTAATTCTGAGGGACACAGGAAGGCATCTGTTACAACAGCCACAGGCTGAGAGGAGACCCAGATACCACAGGACAGATGGAAGGAATTATCTTGTCCCCAGCTGCAAACATTCCCCATTTTTTAGGATGGGACCTGTTCATAATCATTGTTTTGTTAGTTGTCTTGGGGAAGCCCAAAGAACTGGAGAGTAGGAGTTGTCCCGTACTCTGAGTGGATTCAGTGCTGAACTGGAATTCAAATAGTTCAAAGATTAAAATCTTTAAGAAATGTAATTAAAAAGTACATTGAAAATTGGTTTAAATAAAAAGAGAAGAAGAATCATGATTAGGGAATTTATGAGTATAACTATGTTATATTGGGGAGATAGGTTATCATATATACCCAGATAGTGTATATTTCTAGGTATTTTTCCAAACATATTCCTGTTTAATGCTTTGTAATAATTCCTCAAATCCATGAAGGCTCATATCCAGTAGTCATGTCCCACATTAGGGGAAGATAGTGAGTTTATTTTCAGAGTTTGTCTTTGAGAGAGCCTGCAATTTGAGTATCAAGAAGGTTTTCAGGAGTTAACTATTAGGTAATAATTATAATTAGGCTATTTCATTTTTGCAGGAACAAGATTCATACATACAAACATTAGGATTAGGACTTGGCTTATATGTCTGTTTTCTTTACTTAGGCATGGCTTATATATTCCAGAGATTTTTGCTATTTTATTTGAGAAAATAGCAGGGCTTCCTCAGAAGGTAAGTGTAATATTTTGTTAGCTGATTTCTGGACCTCTATCTATTGAGAAAACATACCTATGACAACAAGAGCACATTCATATCACAAAGAAGTATGTTTTACATACATTTTTCCCCATATATCATCCCACTATCCTCTAACTTTGTTTCTATCTTCATGGAGGGACCCAACCTTCTCTTTTCAACCATGTTCATGCTCACACTTCAGTATCATTCATTACATGCACATTTTTGTGCCACCATCACCTCCATCCATTCCCTATGCATTAAAATCAACCAAATAATAAATTATGCACAGATTCAGCACCAGTTCACCAATATCTAAGCCCTTCTTGTCTTCTAACAACCTATTATTAGATTCTACCTCCATGATTCTGCTCACACTATTCACATCAATGCATCATGCAATATTTGTTCTATAGTATTTGCTAATTTCATTCAACATAAAGTTCTTGAGGTTTATCCAAGTTTCACATGTGTCAAAATGTTCTTCTTTCTTAGAGCTGAATAATATTCCCTTGTATGTATATACCACATTTTATTTATCTATTCATCTGTTGATGGACAACTTGACTGCTTCCATCATTTGACAATGGTGAATAATGTTGCTATGAAAACTGTTGTGTATATATATATATCTGTTCATGTTCCTGGTTTCAATTCTACTGGGTATGCACCTAGTAATGGGATTGCCAGATCATATGGCAATTCTATGCTTAGATTCCTGAGCAACCACCAAACTGTCTTCCATAGTGGCTGCACCATTCTCATTCCCACCAGCCACCAATAATGTTGCTTTTTCTCCACATCCTCTCCAACAGTTGTAGTTTTCTTTTTTGTTTTTAATAATAGCCAGTCTAGTAAATGTAAATTTATATTTCAGTGTGATTTTGATTTGCATTTCCCTAATAGCTAGTGATGTTGAGCATCTTTTCATGTGTTTTATATCCACCTGTATTTCCTCTTTTGAAGAGTGTCTATTCAGTCACTTGCCTATTTTCTAAATGGGTTGTCTTTTTATATTTGAATTGTCTATTCTGGGCATTAGACTCTTATCAGATATGTGGTTTCCAAATATTTTATTCCATTTAGAAAGCTGCCTTTATATTTCCATGACAAACTCCTTTGAATTGCAAAAGTTTTTAATTTTGAGGAGGTGCCATTTATCTATTTTTTCTTTTTTTGCTTGTAGTTTGGGTGAAAAGTTCATGAAACCATTGCCTACCACAATGTTGCATAGATGCTTCCCTACATTATCTACTAGGAGCTTTATGGTCTTGGCTCTTTATTTAGGTCTTTGATACATCTTGAGCTAATTTTTGTATAGGGTATAAGATAGGAGTCCTCTTTCATTCTTTAGTATGTGGATATCCAGTTCTCCCAGCACCATTTGTTAAAGAGACTATTCTATCCCCAGTGAATTGAGTTGTCAGACTTGTCAAATATCAGTTTTTCATAGATATATGGGTCTATTTCTGAACTCTCTTTTCTGTTCCATTGGTCAATATACTTATCCTTGTGTCAATACCATGTGGGTTTGGTCACTGTAAATTTGTAGCATGAGAGCATGAGTTGTCCAACTTCATCTTTTTAATAAAGATGTTTTTGGCTATTCACAGCCCCCTAACCTTCCAAATATATTTTATAATTGGCTTTTCCACTTTTGTGAAAAATGCTGTTGTAATTTTTATTAGGATTGTTTTGAATCTGTAAATCAATTTAGGTAAAATTGACATCTGAATAAGGCTTGGTCTTCCAATCCGTGAACAGGGAATATCCTTCTTTTATTTCCTTATTTTATTTTAATTTAATGCATGTGTTTCAAAGCATCTCAGAAATAAGCACTCTGCAATGATACCATGCTCATGAAGTTTAATAGGACATGAAATTGAGGACAAAAAGCAGTTGAGGGGGTCAAGTAAAACAAAAAATTGGTTCTTTGAGAAAATCAACAAAATTGATAAACACTTAGCTAGACTGACAAAGAAGAGAGAAGATGCAAATAAATAAAATCAGATATGATTGGAAAGACATTACCACTGACCCTGCAGAAATAAAATAGATCATAAGAGGATGCTATGAACAACTACACATAATCAAACTAGACAGCATAGTCAAAATGGACAAATTCATAGAAACACACAAACAGCACACTTTAACCACAGAAGAAATAGAAGATCTCAACAAACCCATCTCTAGTTAAGAAATTGAAAAAGTTAAAAAAAACATCCCAAAGGTAAAATGCCCAGAACCACATGGCTTCACAGGTGAATTCTACTAATCATTCAAAGATGATCTTACACCACTTTTACTCAAGCTCTTCCAAAATATTTAACAAGAAAGAATGTTATCACACTAATTCTTTAAAACCATCACCCTAATACCAAAATCAGATAAAGATATTACAAAAAAAAAAAAAAGAAAATTATAGACCACTTACTCTAATGAATAGAGACACAAAACTCCTCAACCAAATACTTGCAAATGGAATAGAGAAACTCATGAAAAGAATTATACACCATTATAAAGTGAGTTTTATAACCAGTAGGCAAGTATGTTTCAACACAAGAAAATAAATCAGTGTAATAAACCACATTAATATATTGAAGTAGGAAAATCACATGATCCTCTTGAAGAATGCAGAAAATACATTTGACAAAATATGGCATCCTTTCTTTATAAAAAACACTCCAAAAAGTAGGAGTAGAAGGGTGCTTTCTCAATATGTAAAGTGCACATATGAAAAACCCACACATTATTTTGGGCTCAAGAGTTAAAGATTGAAAGTTTTCTTACTGTGATCAAGAATGAGACAAGGATGCCCACTGTCACCACTGTTCCTGAATATTGTGCTTGAAGTTTTAGCCAAAGCAATTAGGCAACATAAATAAATAAAAGCACCCAAATATGAAAGAAAGAAGTAAAATTTTGGTTATTTTTTGATAATATGGTCCTATACCTAGAAAATCCTGAAAATTCCACAACAAAGTTGCTAGATCTAATAGAGAAGTTCAGCAAAGTGACAGACAACAAGATTACAATTAAAAAAACTGTAGCATTTCTGTCCACTACTGATGAGCAAACTGATGAGGAAGTCCCCAACATCCCATTTATAATAGTGAATAAAAGAATCAAATATTCAGAAATAAACTTAACCAAAGGTATAAAAGACCTGGATTTAGAAATTTAAAAAAGAAAAAAAAATGGCCAAAAAAGTGAATAAACAAAAAAGACCTAAATAAATGGAAGGACTTACTGTGTTCATGATTTGGAAGATTAAGTAGAGTTTAGATGTCATTTCTACCCAAACTGATTTATAGATTCAATGCAAACTCAATAAAATAAAAACAACAATTTTTAGCAAAATGGAAAAGCTAATTATCAAATTAATTTGGAATGGTAAGGGGCCCCTAAAAGCCACAAATATTTGAAAAATGAAAAATGAAGCTGAAGGATTCTTACTTCCTCCCTTTAATACATATTACTGAGCTACAGCATGGTACTGGCATAAAAATAGATTGACCAATGGAACTAATAAAAAACTCAAATATAGACCTTCACATCTATGGTCAAGTGATTGTTTGAAAAGATTGTCAAACCCTCCCAGCCGGGTCTGAACAGTCTATTCAACAAATGGTGCAAGGAGAGCAAGTTTTCCATATTCAAAAGAAGGAAAGAGGATCCCCATCTCACACCTTATAAAAAAAATTTACTCAAAATGGAACAAGGACCTAAGTATAAAAGCTACAACCAGAAAAATCTAGATCTTGTGGTAGTCTTTAGTTTCTTAAACCTTACACCTGTATGATGATATGCATGTTTGTTTTCTAAGTTCACAACTTTTACTATACAACTATTGTTTGTGTACAGTCATGTATGAATGATATACATCAATAAAATGTTATTTTAAAAAAGAATGTGAGCTCAAAATTCAGTCTGTGTCTGTTCCAATTTTAGCTTGTCCTTAGACCTGGACATTGCCTGGCAATGAAAAAGCTACAAAGCCTCTTTCTACCCCAGTTTCATCAATCTGTAAATTCCAGCCATTCAAATAAATATATTGTAGTATGCCTCTAGGCATTTGGGATATTGCACTGAGCATAATTGACAAAAACCTTGTGATAATAGCGTTTTCAATGTGGATGGAAACAGAGAATCAATTGAAGGCATAAGAAAAATACATAGAATGTAAAATGGTCTAACTACTATGGAAAACATTGACAAGGAATGCTGTAAGTGTAATTTTAAATAAGGTGTTTCCTCATCTATGGAAACATTAACAAGGAATGCTCTAAGTGTGATTTTAAATAAGGTGTTTAGGTATGGCTTCATGAGTTAAAGAATGAGAAAAGACCCAAGAGGTTATCTACAGAAAAGGAAGCTCAGGAAGTAGGAAAAATACAAATATTCCAGATAGCATCAGAAATATTATGTTTAAAGAAGGGTGAAGTGTTAGTGTGTCTGCTCAAAAGTGAACCTGATAGAAACAATGGTAAAAGATGAGTTCATAGAAGTAAGGAGGAAGGGCAAGATCATCTAGACTTTTGTAAACATTGTTAAGTTTACTCTTAATGTGATGGGAAATCCTGTAGGATTTTTTGAAGAAATGTGATATAACACAACTACATTTTAACAGCATTATTCTGGCTTCTACATTGAGATTAAACCCTAGGTGTATAAGGAAGAAAACAGGGAGACAATCTAGAAGGATCTGGGAATAATTTGAAGACTGAGATGATGGCTCTTTTGGCATCAGTGGGTGATAGCAGAGAAGATTCTGAGAATCAGTCATATTCCAAATACATTCTGCATAGAGGGTCAATATGATATGTTGATGTATTTGCTGTGAGGTATGTTAAAAAAGAGAAAATTCCAGTGTGATTCTACAGCCTTTCCTGAACAAGTATGAGGATAACACTCCATCATCTGAGCAAAATTTCAGATATTACAAGTACTTACCTTACAGTTATGTTCTGAAATTAAGCTAAGATAATTATATATAATTTAATATAATATTAAAGCCATTTTAATATTAATATTGTCTGGAACTCAGTAGATGTTCATTAAATATAAACTATTTTTATAATTATTATATGACATCAATCATTTGAAAATAAAGTTCATATTTTGTCATGCTCTACTCCAGTCTTAATTTCTTTATCATTTGAAAGTAGTTCAAATTTTACAATACATAGAATTTTGAAATATTAGCATGAACAAAATTACATGAAAAATACATCAGATCACTTCTTGCTTAAAATATTATATGCACGGATATAAATATATTAAATAAAGGGACAAAATAAATAGTGTTTCACATTTCCCAAAATTTGTTAAACTTATTTAAAGCATCATAAATGCTTTCTACAATATATGATAAGAGGACAATTTTACCTCAATTTAATCAAAAGAGAAGCAATTCCTGAAGTAATATAAGATATATTAGAAAATCTTTTGAACATTTTTGTCATCCCAAACCAAAAGGAGTCATTTTCTAAATCATAGAAATATACATAAATGAAAACAAGGTCAGTGCAGTTCATAAAGAAGACCAGGAAATATAAAGGATCTATAAATACAAGAAAAAACACAATGCATGTACAAAATGAGGGATTAATTTAAAAAGCATATTATTAAAAAATAAATGCTGGAGACTTCCAGGAAGATGGCACCATAGTAGGTTGGCAGAGCTCAACTTTCTAACAGAAACTATGGAGGAAGGGCAAAAAGTGGTCTGAAGTAACTGCTTTGGGGATCTGCAGCCCGGGAGATTACTGTGCATCATTCAGGAGGGAGAAGGACAGAGAGATAAAGAGGCTGAATGAAAACTGTGTTACTCATCCCTGGGGCTGGAAATGGCACCCCTCATTCCCCACCCTCAAGGAAACCTGCCTTGGTAAAACCCATGGCACACTGTGACCAATTGATAAAAGAATGGATATCTTCCTCCCGGGGAAGAGAGAGGATGTGGTGGAGGGTAGAGAGTGATTTCTCCTCAGTAAATTTGGCCAGCAGAGCCCACTTTTTATCACAGGTCTGGCCAGGCCAGAATCACCAGCAAAATGAGGTTGAAATAGACATGTCGTTGGAAGATTTGCCAAAGAGTACTTTCTGCTGGCAAGCCAGGAAACTGCAAGAAGAAAAAATCTTTTTGGAGTTGTTCATGTCCCCAGATCACCTTGGATCTCTTCTGGTACCATTAGTGGGTCCATTCCCTGCTTTGATATCATAAGCTGGGAAATTTAAAAATTTATAATAAGCTGAACCAAAAATCAAAGGAGAGCCATGAAACAAAACCACTAGGCAAGAGAGAGAAAATGACCTTCAGAGTAAGTTCACCAACATAATCAGATGCTTAGACATCAGCAAAAAATTACTACCCATACTAAGAAACAGGAATATATGCCTTATCCAAAGGATCTAATCAGTAACCTTGATGAGACACAGTATTTAAGACAACTAATTAGTGATGGTCACACAGATCTCTTAAGTCAATTCTAGTAGTTCAAGGAATATATGGCTAAAGAAGGGACATTAAGAAGAGTTCCATATTCTTGAACATAAAGAATATTTTGAAAGCCTGCAAAGAAAAGTAACAGAACATATGGGAATGAAAGACAATGGAAGAGATTAAAAATTCTTAGAGGCATATAGCAGCATATTTGAATTGGCTCAGGGCAGAATTAGTGAATTGGAAGGCCAAGCATTTGAACATTAAAACAAAAAACAAAAAACAGAAAACAGGAAGAAAAAATAATGGAACTAATGGAACAGGGTCTCAGGGAATTGAATGAAAATGTGAAAGGCACAATTACATGTTATATGTATCACAGCAGGAGAAGAGAATAAAGAAGAAGATAGATTATTTGAGGAAATAATGACTGAAAGCTTCCAACCCTTATGAAAGACATCCATATCAATATCTAAGACAGACATTACACCACATGCAAAATAAGTATAGGTCTACTAAAAGACACCTACTTTTCTGGATGTCAAATGCCAGAGATAAGAGAGGAATATTGAAAGCAGCAAGAGAAAGGCAATGCATCATATAAAAGGGAAGCTAAATAAGACTAAGTGCCAATCTCTCATCAGAGTACAATGAGGTAAGAAGGCAGTCATATGATATGCTTAAGGTTGTGAAAGAGAAAAACTTTCAGTTAGGAATCTTTATCCAGCAAAACGCTCCTTCAAAAATGACTGTCAGCCCTCAGCATGAGGGGAAGTAGGGCTGACTGAAAATCATGGTGAAGGTAAGGATTAGATTTTTTCTACCCAGATTGGATTGCACATTTAACAGATGCCCCAGCTCCACCTCCAGGAGGGAGAAAGCTGGGGGGACCTGCACCAGCTTCTCCAGGAAACTGCAGGTCACACTGCAGAGGCTGGTGCTTATCCTACTCTGGCTGCCCTAGCCACCTCAGGAGCTGTTTTGTGGCTGGTGTTGGAAGCTCCATTTCCCAAAAGCAGGTGAGGAAGAAGTGGTTAGCCACCGAATTCAGCTACTGATTAGTAAATTTGGCTGGCTAAAGTATAATCCTAAGAATAGCTAGAGTTTGAACCTGTCCAAGTTTTAAAGAGGCTGGTACCCACCATTTTAACTCTTTCCTGGCATGAGGGGAAGTGGGTCAGTTTGAAAATTACAGTGATAGTGGAAACCATTTTCTTTCCACCCAGATCTTACTGCAGCCCTAAACTACACTCCAGCAGAGAGGAAGCTAGTGGGACCTGTACCAGCCTTTCCAGGTATGGGGACACAGGGCCCCCCTAAGTCTCCAACACATAGCTCTCTGCATGACCTAAGCATAAGTTAAAGGATAACAACCTTTCCCAAAGGGAGGAGAATGTATAGATGTTATCATAAACTATGATCTTTCCAAAGCAATGCCCTTGGTAAATGTACTTCCTACTGAGCATAGTGAAAATATCACCACACTCATGTGTATGCATCACATGTCCCCAGCAGGAACTCTGTTCTTATACACTATGGAAGGTCCTTCTAAAACCCCTTATATATCACTCCTCATTTTCTCATCTCTTCACAGAAGACTAACTTCATACATTCTTTGATGGACTGCCATCAAAGATTCTTTCCTTTTTGTAAATCTAAATAAAGCTTGTGCCTGACTAAATACTAGTTGTGTTCTTTGGTCTCATTGCTTCACTAACTTGTGCCCTTCAGGAGTTAGGTTGCAATAATTGGCAGGCCATGAGCTAGGAGACTGAAGGACCACTGGTAGTAGCAGGAATGATCTCAGGGAAAAGAGAATTTGTGGGGCAAATCCCAGTTTGAGTTTTAACATTCATGTGAAGAGGAGTGGCTGCCCTCCAGGATTAGTGGGGAATGACAAGAGAAAATGGGGCTACCCACTTGCTTGACTGTTATGGAACTCCACATGAGTAAAGGCACAGCCTGAAAATGCTGATGGGAGTAACAGTTAACTAAGATAGGGAAAACAGTCCAGCAGCAACTCTGCAAACCCCTTGCCACCCAGTTGGTGCAGTTGTGG
>JAQZBX010085681.1:0-13071 GCA_029593785.1 Cabassous unicinctus
GCAGGAGGCTTCAGGGCATGGATGTGGAGAGAGCTGGAAAAAGAAAGAAATTTCAGAAGGGAACATAGAAAACAGCAAGGAAATAGAACAAGAAGAACAAAGTGTCAAAGAGTAAACTTAACATACACACACACACACAAAAGTAGCTAAATAAAACCCTAGAGTAGAGAGAGAAGTTAATCAGCTGAAAAAACCATCAAGATAAAAAGATTATCAGACAACAACAAAAAATTACAAACCATACCAAGAAACAGGAAGACATAGCTCAGTCCAATGAACAAACCAAAAACCATGACAAGATATAAAACATTGAACAATTAATCAAAGCTGTCCAAACAAATATCATGGACCAACTTAATGAAATGAAGGAAGAGATTAAGGATATTAAGAAGACATTGGGAGAAGATACTGAAGAAACTGTAAACATACATAAAAAGATAACAGATATGATGGTGATGAATGGCACAATCCAAGAAATCAGAAAAACATGGGAAGCACATAATAGCATATTTGAACAGGCAGAGGAAAGAATTAGTGATGTGGAAGACAGTACATCTGAAATCAAACAGATAGTAGAACAGGTAGATAAAAAGATAGAAAAAAATCCATCAGGGACTGAAGGATTTGAATGACAACACAAAATTCACAAACATACTCATTATAGGCATCCCAGAGGGAGAAGAGATGGGAAAGGGGACAGAAGGAGTGTTGGAGGATATAATTTATGAAAACTTCTCCACCCTATGGAGGGAGATGGATGTAAATGTCGAGGAAGCACAGCACACCACAAACAGTATAAATCCCAACAGGCCAACTTCAAGACATATACTTGTCAAACTGTCCAATGCTCAAGACAAAGAAAACACTGAAAGCAGTAAGAGAAAAGAGAACTATACAAGGGAAGCTCGATAATATTAAGTGCTGATTTCTCATCTGAAACCATGGAGGCAAAGGGCAGTGGTATGACATAGTTAAGGACTAAAAGAAAAAAATAATTTCATCCATGAATTCTCTATTCAGCAAATCTGGCATTGAAAAATGATGGAGAGCTCAAAATATTCACAGATAAACAGAAATTAAGTGAGTTTGCCAAACAGAAACCTGCCCTTCAAGAAATACCAAAGGGAATTCTGTGGGTCGAAAGGAAATAACAGGATAGAGAGAGTTGGAGGAGAGTGTAAGAACAACTGAAAAGACAAAAAGTAAATAAAACAACATAAGACATTCATAAAACCAAATAAAATATGCCTAATGTAAGTAATTCCTTGAGTGTAATAACACTGAATGTTAATGGATTAAACTGACAAGTCAAGAGACACAGATTGGCAGAATGGATAAGGAAATATGACCCATCTGTATGCTATCTACAGGAAACCAACCTTAGACCCAGGGATTCAAGGAGGCTGAAAGTGAATTGCTGGAAAACAATTTTACAAGCAAACAATAACCAAAAATGGCAGGAGTAGCTACATTAATATCAGACAAAATAGACTTTAAATGCAAAACTATTGTAAGAGACAAAGATGGACACTATATATTAGTAAAAGGGGTAATCTTTCAAAAAGAACAATCATAAACATTCATGCACCTAACTGGGGCACCTCAAAATACATGAGGCAAACATTGGAAAAACTAAGTGGAGAAATAGATGCCTCTACAATTATAGTGGGAGACTTTAATACATCATTATCACCATTAGACAGAACATCTCAACAGAGAATCAATAAAGAAACCAAGACTTTGAATAATACATTGGAGGATCTAGACCTAATAGACATATACAGAACACTAAACCCAAATACAATGGGATATACATTCTTCTCAAGTGCACATGGATCAGTCGCCAAGATAGACCACATGCTAGGCCACAGAACAACTCTCAATTAATTCAGAAAAATTGAAATTATACAAAGTAATTTCTCTGGCCACAATGGAATGATGCTGGAACTCAGTAAGGGCCAGAGAACCATATTAGGCACAAAGATATGGAAGTTAGACAAACAGTGGGTCAAAGAAGAAATTTCAAAAGAAATAGGTAACTACCTTGAAACAAATGAAAACAACAGCACAACATATCAAAAGCTATGGGATGCAGCAAAAGCTGTACTGAGAGGGAAATTCATAGCCATAAATGCATATATCAAAAAAGAAGAAAGAGCTAAAATCAAAGGTGTAACTTCACATCTGGAGGAATAAGAAAAAGAACAAGAAACTAACCCCAAATGAAGTAGAAAGAAGGAAATAACAAAGATTAGAGCAGTAATAAATGAAATAGAAAATAAAAAAGCACTAGAAAAAATAAACAAAACCAAAGATGGTTCTTCAAGATGTTCAATAAAATTGACAAACCCTTAGCTAGACTATCAAAGAAAAAAAAGAGAAGATGCAAATTTAAAAAATAAGAAATCAGGAAGGAGTTATCACCATTGACCCCACAGAAAAAAGAGTATCATAAGAGGATGCTTTGAAAAATTTTATGCCAACAAGAAGGATAATTTAGAGGAAATGAACAAATTCTTGATAACATACAAGCAACCTACATCCATGAAAGAAAAAAATGATGAACTCACCAGAACAATCACAAGTAAAGACATAGAATCAGTCATCACAAATCTCCCAACTAAGAAAAGCCCAGGACCAGAAGTCTTCACAGGTGAATTCTACCAAAATTTCCAGAAAGAACTAACACCAATCCTGCTTAAACTCTTCCAAAAAATAGAAGTAGAAGGAACATTGCCTAGCTCATTCTATGATGCCAACATTACCTAATACCATAGCCAAACAAAGATGCCACAAGAAAGAAAAATTACAGACCAATCTCTCTAATGAACCTAGATGCTAATATCCTCAACAAAATATTTGCTAATCATATTCAACAACACATCAAATGAATTATACACCATGACCAAGTGGGTTTCATCCTGGGTATGCAAGGATGGTTCAACATAAGAAAATCAAACAATGTAATACACCACATAAACAGATTAAAAGAAAAAAAATCACATGATCGTCTCTGTAGTTGCAGAAAAAGCATTTGACAAAATACAGCACCCTTTCCTGATAAAAACACTGCAAAAGGTAGGAGTAGAAGAAAACTTTCTGAACACAATAAACAGTATATAAGAAAAACCCACTGCTAACATTATACACAATGGTTAAATCCTAAAAGCTTTCCCTCTAAGATAGGGAACAATACAAGGATGCCCACTATCACTGCTCCTATTTAACATTGCCTTAGAAGTACTTACTCAAGCACTGAGGCAAGAAAAAGATATAAAAGACATCCAAATTGGAAAGGAAGAAATAAAAATTTCACTATTTGCAGATGACATGATCCTATACATAGAAAGCCCTGAGAAATCTACAACAAATCTTCTATAACTTATAAATGAGTTCAGTAAAGTTCCAGTGTATAAGGTCGATGAGCAAAAAATGAGTAGCATTTCTCTACACCAATATTGAGCAATATGAGGAGGAAATCAAGAAAAAATATCATTTACAATAGTAACTTAAAAAAATCAAATACCTATGAATAAATTTATCTAAAGATGTAAATTTATCTAAAATGCACTGTTAAAGGAAATCGAAGAAGACTTAAATAAATGGAAGAATATTTTCTGTTCATGGATAGGAAGACTAAACATCATTAAGATGTATAGCCTACCTAAACTAATCTACAGATTTAATGCAATCCCAATAAAAATCAGCACAGCATTTTTAATGAATTGAAAAAACTAAATATGAAATATTTTTAAAAGGGCAAGAGGCCCAAAATAGCCAAAAACATATTGAAAAAGAAAAATAAAATTTGGGGACCACACTACCTGACTTAAAACATACTACAAAGCTACAGTGGTCAAAACTGCATGATATTGGCACAAGAATAGACATACCGACCATTGGAACTGAATTGAGAGTTCTGATATAGATCCTCACATATCCAGTAATCTCATATTTGACATGGCCATCAAGTGCACTCAACTGGGAGAGAATGGCCTCTTCAACAAATGGTGCTTGGAGAACTAGATATCCATATCCAAAAGAATGAGAAAGGAACACCATCTCAAACCTTATACAAAAATCAACTCAAGATGGTTCAAAGATCTAAATATAAGAGTCAAGATGATAAAGACCTTGGAAGATAATGTAGGGAAGCGTCTACAGGACCCTGTAATAGGAAATGGCTTCATGAATTTCACACCCAAAACACGAACAGTGAAAGAAAAAAAAGAATAAATGAGACCTTCTTAAAATTAAAACCATTTGCACCTCAAAGGAGTTTGTCAAGAAAGTGAAAAGACAGCTTACCCAATGGGAGAAAATATTTGGTAACCATATATCTGATAGTAGTCTAATATCCAGCATATATAAAGAAATCCTATATCTCAAAAATAAAAATATTAACAATCCATTTAAAAAAAAATGGGCAAGTGCTTTGAACAGAAACTTCTTCAAAGAAGAATTACAAATGGCTAAAAAGCACATGAAAAGATGCTCAACATCACTAGATATTAGGGAAATGCAAATCAAAGTGACAGTGAGATACTATCTTATACCCATTAGACTGGCAGCCATTAAAATAACAGGGGACTACAAGTGTTGGAGAGGATGTGGAGGAATGGGAACCCTCACCCACTGCTGATGGGAATGTAGAATGGACCACTATTGTGGAGGATAGTCTGGTGGTTCCTCAAAAAACTAACTATAGATCTGCCATATGATCCAGCAATTCCATGGCTGGGTATATACCCAGAAGAACTGAAAGCAAGGACAAAAACAGATATATGCACATCAATGTTCATAGCGGCATTATTTACTATTACCAAAAGTTGGAATCAGCCAAAATGCCCATCAACAGATGAATGCCCACCAACGAAATTTGGTATATACATATAATGGAATATTACTCTGCTATAAGAATAAAATACTAACACACAACATAACATGGATTAATCTTGAGGACTTTATGTTGAGTGATGCAAGCCAGGAACTGAGGGACAAATATTACATGGCCTCTCTGATATGAATTAAGTAAATTGAGCCAACTCAGAGAGCTAGAGACTAGAAGGTAAGTTTACAGGAAACAGAAAAGGAAAAGAAGGCTGCAAGCCAATGTCCATACAGGCAAAATCTATGATAAAGTGGAAGTGAGTAGTTGTGCAGTGAAGGGATATGATAGGGGGTAAGAATACTATTGGGTTAGGCAGTGCAAGCTTGACAGGTGGGTAGTGTGGGGAGGATGGTTTGGATGGTCCATCGAACTTGGGGGAGGGTTGGGGGGGTGAGCTGGTGAACATTGGGATTGGTGAGTACGTGGATGAAAATATAACATTGAGAAAAATCTTTTGGCATTATGACAAGGAAGAGTTCCTCGTTTAGGGTTTTGGAAGGGGGACATTTGGGATACGGCATACCTGGGTCATTCTTCTAGTGCATGTGTGAGTGATCATTTTGTCATAGTGTGCTGTATCAGTGTGGGGAGACCCACATAATAAGTGGGAAGGAGTTGGACTACCATGCTGGGGAGGCCCAATATGTTCTCAAACAGAGGGGGAAGGTGTCTCTCAAGAGCATGGGCAGTTCCTAATAGGGGAAAACAGACTAGTATGTCAAGCCCTCAGTATTGTAGCAAATATCTGTGAATCTTGTCCTTCAAGGAATGAAAATTGTTGGTTTCTGTGGACCCTGAGGTAAGGTTGAGGGAGGAATAAAATAGATGGAAGAGTGGAAGAGGGGTTATTTAGGGGGCAGTGGAGGTGTTCTGCATGATCTTGCAGTGAAGGATACAGGCCATGTTCAATTTCATCAAAAATTTATAAAAGTGTATGGTCTAAAATATAAACCATGGTGTAAACCATTGACCATGGTTAGTAGCTATCTTTCAATATTTGTACATCAGTTGTAACAAATGTACCATCCACATGTAAAAAGGTTATTAATAGGATGGGGGGGGAAGGGGGAGGATATTGGGTGTATGTGAGTCCCCCATATTCTGTATGTAACTTTACTGTGGCCTAAAACTTCTTTGAAGACAAAATAAAAAAAGAGTGAGACACTGGGGAAGAGGTGGAAGAAAATGTCACTATACATACAGGACAACAGATATTACAGTGATGAAAGGCAAAATATCAGAAAAAATTTTAAAATATTTTTCATTTTTTTAATAACCCAATTTTTTAACTCTATTTTAGTTTTAGTTTTTTTAAATTATTATATGTTTTATTTCTTATGTTTAAACCTAACATTATTATTTCATTTTCCTATTAATAAGATTTGGTGCTATTCTTGGCTTCATTTTTTAAAAGGTTTTGGATCACAGAAGGGTTACAACTATGGCAGGGGAGGATCAGTGGTGTAGGGTGTCAGTGATGGGGGATACATGGAAGGAAGTTCACCTGGGTATACATATAAGGTATATAAATATGTTCAAATGTTCATGGGTCATTGCCACAATGGGTAGAGATTCACACAGGAACCAAAACATTATTGAATCCCCATCCTGGAGAGCTCTGCCACATTCTCTGGTGGAATGGCAACAATCCCCCAAGTAAAGGGGAAAGGATTAGTGAAGAAGGATGGCCCATTGGTGGGCCCTTGATATTGATGACTATGCTTGTGAACCTTTTGTTTTTGAATTTGCAACTTAGCCTAGTGTTGTAGGGTGCTTAAGGGTTACCTCCTGAGAGCCTCCTTGTTGCTCAAATGTGGCCTCTCTCTAAGCCAAACTCAGGAAATAAATGCATTACCTGCCCCCCAGTGAGGAACATGATGCCGGGGATGAGCCTCCCTGGAACTGAGGGATTACTACCACATGCTGGCTGGTGATACAACTGGGAAAAGACCTTGAATAAAAGTGGGGAAAGGTAAAGACAAATGAGTTTATATGGATTAGAGACTTCAAAGTGAGTCGGGAGGTCATCAAAGAGGTAATGCTTATGCACGTCTCAGCAGGATATTAGATAGTACCCCAAAGAGTGGGGCTCCTGAGGGCTACGGAAACACCAGGTCCTACAGTCATAGCAGATAGCTCTGGAGTTTGATGACTTGCCAATGGGACCTACTTTGGAGTTTGTGCTCCCGGGTGTGACAGAGTTGGACTCAGATGTGACTTTTCTACACATGTTCTTCTGTCCCTTTTATTTGAACCTATTGTTGGTGCTGGAGTTTGTAGGTGTACATCCAAGAGACTTAAATCTCTGGGCTGTCCATGTGTCAACTGGGCCTTGAGCCTCAGTGGAGTTGCAACACCTACTCTCCAGTTCATTGGACTCACCCAGGACAACTAACAAAGAGGTGGGGATGGACAACCACCACCCCAAGGAACCAAGAGAGTCTACGACTGCAAGCAAGTGAGTCCCATCCATCAGCCACATGAGACCGAAGACCCCTCTCAATTAGAAGTGGAATGGGCATAACCATCCCTGAATCCTCAGGATTGGGGAATAAAATATGGACTAGAGTGGACTTGCTGGTATTCTACTATAGAAGTATTGTGATTCTAGCAATGGAAGAAATTATATCATTGATGTGGAGACAGTGGTCACTGGGAGTGCTGAAGTCAGAGAGAAGGAAAAAGAGGTGTAATATGGGGGCATTTTCAGGACTTGGAATTGACCTGAATGACATTGTAGTGACAGATACTGGCCATTATATATCCTGCCATCACCTACAGAATTGAGTGGGAGAAATTGTAAACTACAGCGTAAACTCTAATCCATGCTTAGTGGCAATGCTCCAAAATGTGTTCATCAATTGCAATGAGCATACCACACTAACGAAAGAAGTTATTAATGTGGGGAAAAGTAGGAGGTCTGGGTAGTGGGGCATATGGGACTCCATTATATTTTTATGTAACATTTTATGTAATCTAAGTATCTTTTAAAAAATCAATAAAAATATGTTTTGTAAAAAGTCATTGACAGTTTGATGAAATATATTGCTATTTGTCATTTTAGCATAATTCTAGTTGTTTTCATGTCTTTCCAGATCAATTAATAAATCTATTAAATTTAATCACTATTGTATTAGTAAGTTTTCTTTAGGGATACAGAATTAGCAGGAGATATTTGTAATATATAGATAATAGTATGAGATTTTATAAAATTGTCTCACATGACTGTGGGGATGCACAAGTCCAAATTCCATAGGGCAGGCTGAAAGCCATGGACTCTGATGAAGGTGCCTGATGAGTTCCCCCAAAAGACATTGGTTGTCTGAAGTACAGTTGGGAATTGTCTCTCTGAATGCTGAAATCACTTCTCCTTTAAAGATCTACAACTGATTGGAAGAGACATCAGTCATTTCTGACAGCAGTCTCCTCAGTTGATTGTAGATGGAACCAGCCATCTATGCAATCAAATCACTGATGATTAAATTCCATGAAATATCCTTGTACTACAATTAATCCATTTCTTTCTTGACCAAACACCTGGGCAGCATTACTTGGCTCACTTGACACATTAGCTTAGCCATCAGAGTCCAACACTTGTCAACTTAGCAGCCATACACATCACCTTAAACCATACTTAACCTCTAAATTTTAAAAAAAGAACAGATATACATTTATATATGTGTGTATTATATATATAATACACACACACACACATTTGGATATATATATATATACACATGTATATATATTTCCCCCTAGCAATACTCGACAGTCCTACTTACACCCAGAAACATACTAAACTCCTCCAAAATAGAGTGAAAGTAAGTACTTGGATAATATTCACTCTTAAACTTGATATCCTTACATAATACAGCATGAAATAATACTTTTTCATATGCTAAGGAGAAAGGATAGGGAAGAAAACAAAGATAATCATTTTATGTACATATACAAATATAATCATAAAAAAGGAAGACATATTCTTGACCATTATTGTCCACATTTCTGTAACTGGTTGCATGGTCAAAGTTTGTATCTATCACAATTTTGTTTCACTACGCATTCCATGTTCCCCTTACCCTCATCAAGCACTCAGCTGGATGCTGTTCTTTGTGTGATGGTTTGAACCAAACCTTCATTCCTTAAGGTTTTGGGCCATTTTTTGTCCTACTTGGATTTGTTTGTTGAAATTTTCCATTGACTTTACTCATTGGGTATGATAGTACTAAGAGATGCCTAGAGAATCTCCTGTATTCCAGGCAAATTCTTCTTTGTCTCCATTGTATAGGTGCAGTCCTATTTCCCCTTGATAGTTAGGATCAATCACCCCAGCCAGTACAATAATTCCCTTCTTTGCCTGTTGATTCAGAGGCATGAGAAGTCCAAAGTGGCCAGGTGGCAGTTTTAACTCCCAGTCCAATGGAATGTTCCCTAGTGGAAATACACTTCCTTTTGGAACTAAGACCTGTAAACCAGCAGAGCTTAAAGTTGCAGGGACAGGAAGCAAAAGTTTTCCTAGTGGATCACTAGGGGAAACAGCACCATAGAATGGATGCTAAGTTAGAACATACACAGCCTCCTGGAGGATATTGCCCCAGCCCTTCATGGTATTGCCACCTAGTTGACACCATGATTAAGTCTTCAAAAGGCCATTCCACTGTTCAGTCAAGCCTGCTACTTCAGGATGATGGGAAACACGGTAAGACCAGTGAATTCCATGAGCATGTGCCCTTTTCTGCACATCATTTGCTATGAAGTAGGTTTCTTGATAAGGAACAATGCTGTGTGGAATACCTTTATTGTGGATAAGACATTCAGTAAGACCTTGAATGGTAGTTTTGGAAGAATCATTTCAAGCAAGGACGGCAAACTCATATTTGCTGTATGTGTCTATTCCAGTTAGAACATATTGCTGCCCCTTCCAAATGGAAGTGGTCCAATGTAATCAGTCTGCCACCAGGTTGATCACCCTAGGGAATGGTACCATATCAGGGACAAATTTGGGTCTCTGCTGCTGGCAGATTGGGCACTCAGCACTGCCTGTAGCCAGGTTAGCCTTGGTGAGAGGAAATCCATGTAGCTGAGCCCATGCATAACTTCCATCCCTACCACCATGGCCACTTTGATCATGAGCCCTTTGGGCAATGACAGGAGTGACTGTGGAAAGATGTGACTGCTGTGCACAAAATGTGTCATCATATCCACATGACTATTAAAATCTTACTCCGCTGAAGTCACCCTCTGGTGAGCATTCATGTTGGATACAAATATTTTCATGTTTTTTGCCCACTCAGTAAGGTCTATCCATATACCTATTCCTCAGACCTCTTTGCCACCAATTTTCCAATCTTGTTCCTTCCAAGGCCCTGACCATCTGGCCAAACTGATGACAACAGTCCATGAATCAGTATACAAATGCACCTCAGGCCAATTCTCTTAGATGCACTGTTCGACATTACACCAGCTGGCAGGAATTCTCCTTACCACTGTCCTTCAGGGATGACAGAAAGGAGCTGCAGTGCTGCTGCTGTCCACTTTTGGGTGGTACCTGCATATCATGCAGAACCATTTGTAAGCCAGGCTCAAGTTTTATCTTTTTCAGTCAACTGATTGTAAGGAATTCCCCAAGATGTTATAGCTATGGGCTGGGAAAGAGAAGATAATGTGGCAGTAGTGATAACCACGGATATTTGGACCACTTGCTCATGTAATTAACTTGTCCCTTCAGGAAACCACTCAAGTCGTATGTCTTATACATCACTTCCACTTTATGATGGGGTGCTGCTGTGCATGCTCAACTTTATGGTTTGGTGGATTAAATGATACCCAGCCCATGATAGGTAACACAGGTCTCATGGTAATTTGGTGGCTCATTGCTAAGCACTCAGTCTCTACTAAGGCCCAGTAGCAGATGAAAAGCTTTTTCTCAAAAGGAGAGTAGTTATCTGCAGAGGATGGCAGGGCTTTGCTCCCAAATTCTAAGGGTCTGCATTGTGATTCTTCTATGTGATTCTGCCAAAGGCTTCAGTGGTATTTTTATTTGCCACTAGTATTTCTAACATCCTTGGATATGCTAGAACATATGGTCCAAGTAGTAGTCCAGCTTTCACAGAAGCTTGGACCTGTTGTAGAGCTTCCTTTTATTCTGGTCCCCAATCAAAACAAGCTGTTTTTCTGATCACTTGGTAAATGGGCCAGTGTAGCACACCCAAATGAGGTACATGTTGTCTCCTTAATTTGAAGAGGCCAACTCAGCATTATGCTTCTTTTTTGGTCAAAGGAGTGGTCAGATTGCAACAGCTTATCCTTCACTTAGAAGAGATATCTTGACATGCCCCACACCACTGGACATCTAAAAATTTCACTGAAGTGGAAGGTACCCATATTTTTGTTGGATTTATCTCCCATCTTCACTCATGCAAATAGCTTACCAATAAGTCTAGAGTAGTTGCTATGTCTTGCTCATTAGTGGAATCAGCATGGTATCATCCATATAGTGGACCAGTGTTATGTCTTGTGGGAGAGAGAGTTGATCAAGGTCCCTGTGGGCAAAGTTATGACATAGGAATGGAGTGTTTATATATCCCTGAGGCAGGACAGTGAAGGTATATTGCTGGCTTTGCCAGCTGAATGCAAACTGTTTCTGTTGTCCCTTAATAATGGCAGTTGATAAAAAGCATTTGCCAGATCAATGGCTGCACACTAGGTTCCAAGGGATGTGCTGATTTGCTGAATGATACCATATCTGGAATGGCAGCTGTGATTGGAGTCACCACCTGGTTAAATTTATGATAATCCTTTGTCATCCTCCACAATCCATCGGTTTTCTGCACAGACAAATAGGAGAATTGAGTGGGGATTTGGTGGGAATCACCACTGCTACCTCCGTCAAATCCTTCATGATGGCACTGATCTCTGCAGTCCCTCTAGGAATTCATTATTGCTCTTGATTTACTATTTTGCTATGTAGGAGTAGTAATGGTGGCCTCCACTTGGCATTTCCTAACATAATAGCCCTCACTCCACAAGTCAGGGGTCCAATGTGGGGATTCTACCAGTTACTGAGTATGTCTATTCTAATTATGCGTTATGGAATTGGGGAAGTAACCACAGAATAGGTCAAAGAATCCACTGGGCCAACTGTGAGGCAAACCTGGGGTACAACTCCATCAAACACCTGACCTCCATAAGCCCCTGCTCTGAGTGGCAAACCACAGTGACATTTTGGGTCTCCTGGAATTAATGTTACTTCTGAGCCAGTGTCTAATAATTCCCAAAATATCTAATCATTTCCTTTTCCCCAATGCAAAGTTACCTTGGTAAAATCCATAGGTCTCTTTGAGGAAAGCTGGGAAGAAATTTAACAGTGTAAATTATTGGCAGTGTAACATGATCCTTCCCCAAGGGGATGGCTTTCCCCTCATTCAAGGGGCTCTGGGTCTTAAACTGTTTCAAGTCTGGTGTATTAGTCAACTAAAGGGGTTTTGATGGAAAGTACCAGAACTCTGTTCTTTTATAAAGGGAATATATTTGGGGTAAAAGCTTACAGTCACAAGGTCTTAAAGAGTCCAACTCAAGTTACCATAAGAATACCCAGAGTCTGTTGCCACTTGTTGATGCAAGATGGTGGGTGATGTCTGTGAGGGTTCAGCATTCCTCCTTCCTCTTAAGACTCCATGGTCCCAGATTCTACTGATCTCAGCTCTAGCCTGACATAAGGCTCATGACTCTCCCCGGGGGTCACTTCTTTCTAGGCTTGTCTGCTCTGTTCTCTCCACAAAGTCAGCTGTAGACTATCAGGCTCTCTCTCTTCCTGGGGCCCTTGCTGTGTCTATGGAGCAATCTCTATTCCTCTGTGTTCTTTTCCTGTGTGTTTACTTCCTGGGGCTCCAGCATCAAAACTCAAAGTCTCTGCTCTGCCTTGTCCTTTTCTCTGTGTCTCTGCCCACCAAGGGGATGGGGACTCAACATCCTACTGATGTGGCCAAATCAAAACCCTAATCATATTTAATCCAGTAAAAATGAAACCTCTGGATTTAATACATGTAATATGCCCAGAGGAGCAGAACAGTTTACAAAAACAATCCAATATGTATTTTTGGAATTCATAAACAATACCAAACTGCTACATCTGGAATTAGTAAAGGGGCTGTGGTTCTCTGTTTCTGTAATTCAAATTA
>JAQZBX010085682.1:0-13094 GCA_029593785.1 Cabassous unicinctus
CACCATGCTTCCCGAACCCAAACACTAGCTATCACACTTCCCTGCCTTATTTTCTCCATATCACCATCTGCCGTAGTATTTATCTTCTGGCTTCATTTGTTTGTTCTATGTCTCCCCCACTAGAACATAAGCTCCATGAGAGCAGAGGCTTTGTTAATTATTGCATCTCCTGTGCCTAGGACTGTGCTTGGTACTTAGCAGATGCTTAACCAGATCATTGTTGAATGCATAGTTCCCCAAACCACTGCGCCTTTGACTTCCTCAGTGCTCTTTCCTCCTCCAGTGCGGTGCCTTTTGCTGATCCCTCTTCCTTTCCTCCTGTGAGCATTCCACAAAGTTCAGTTCTTATTCCTGAATTCTCCTTCTGCCATCTATACCTACAAGTACTCACATACTCTCCCAGCTCCAGTGATCACCTCTACCGCCCTTCTTTCTCTAATGCAATTTAAATCATTGTGTTCCTTTGGTTATATGTTTTCTTGCTGACACCCCTGTTAAACTGTAAGAACTTCAAAAGCAAGGATTATGTTTCTTTCTTCAATACCCAGTTGTTCTAGTACCCAAGCATGTTCCTTGAGGGCTCATTGAAGACACATTGAGTGGATGAAGATTCATTATGCCTCCCTCTTGCTTCCGCCTGCCTCCTGGCCAGAGTGTACCTAAGAGCCTGAGATCCAAGGCAGGCACTTGGAAGACATTACATCAAGATGCTGGTCAATGAGCTTTTGGGAGGCTTCCTCCCGGGGTGATTGAACAAGTCACAGTGCATCAATTAGTTGATTATTTAGCTCTGATTGAAAAAGTCCATTGTGGCCACTCTTGGGTCTCATTTGACTTGAGTATATGGGCATGAGAAAGGGATGCATTTGCATATTTTTTCTGGCAATGGAGGGAATACCACCCCAGGAGGCCAGGCTTTCCTCCTACGTGCTGGGAAAGCGAGGACCTACTTGCCCCCAGGACAGTCCAGTGCTGCTTTCCAGTCTCACGCATTGGACTGTGAGGCCTGGAGACAGGGCTGTTGTTGAAGTCATCTGTGTTCCCAGGGCTACCTGGTGCCAGTACATAGTAATTACATTATGAGTCCTTATTGAATGAAGAAAAGAAACTCCCGACCATTCTCTCTAGACACTTCCTCCAATTCAATTAAAAAAAAAGAAACATGCTCTCCTGTCTCTGACCCCCTCTTCTAGCATTCTCTGGTCCTTGCTGCCATCAAAGCCTGGCCTAAAACTTTTCTAGAAACCTTTTCAGCTCAAACTCATCTGATTCTGATTTCTTTTCTCTATCTCTCAACACTTCTGCATAAGGCTTGTGGTACAGTCGCTGATGTAATTTTGCTATAAAAATTCTGAATTAGTCTGTCCCCAGGTGTGTAAGTCTGTGCCCTGTGATGGAGGACAGAGAAGGGGATTGGGAAGGCAGGGTGCACTTTACTGTTTGCTTTACCCTGGGCCCTCTGAGGTGGAGAGCTCTTTCTTTGCCACCCTTTCTCTCCCATAGCCCAACCCAAGGTTCTATATCCAACAAGTGTTTGGTGATTTAGGTGGCCAGCACATAGTTGGTGCTCAATAAATATTTGTTGAATGAAAGAGGAATGAACGACAAACCCAGTGCCCACAGGAAGCAGTACTTGGAAAAAAGCAAAGGAATCCAAATGACAGCACGGAAGCTGCCCCTGAATTGGCCACATTTTAAGAGTAATAAGGGAGCCTAACCAACCAACAAAGAAAAAAACACTACCACTCTTCCTCCCCTGATGAGCTGCATAATATCCAGCTCTATCTTCCATTCCCAGGAGCAATGTAGTCAACCCCTTCTGGCCATGCAAGGATCATGGGTTCTGTTGAAGACCTGGGTGCGGCTTTGAGTTCTCCTACTTTCTCTCTGCATGATACCAGCTAAATCACTTAGCCTTGGAACCCTCATTTCTTTATTTATATATAAGGGTTATGGTAGGGGTAAAAGTGTGATAAAGTAGACCATACTCTTGGCACATAGTAGGAGTCAATAAATGATAACCTTCATATCTCTAGTTAATGGGGGATCTGAAAGTTGATGCGTGGGTATGGAAGCTGAGCCTGGCATAGGACTGGTCTCATGGGAAAAGGAGGAAAAAAGCATATTGGAAGTGTGTTCCCTCCAGCAGGGACCTTTGAGAGGACATTTCCCAGGGGTCTGTAGAGAGCACTGATTCTTACTGACATTTAAGGGAAGAGAGGATATGTCTGGAAATTCTGCCCAGGGGCCTATTGTTCTGGGGTTTAGGCTTCTACTATGGAGACCACTCTCCCAGGAACTTGGTAGCTCTGCTCTGTGAAAGCAAGTGAGTCAAGAACTTCTGGTTTAACACTTGAGAGTACTGCAGCCCAAGAGGGGAAGTGACTTTTCCAAGGTCACACAGAGAACGTGTGGCATAGCTAGGAGAAATAGAATAGGAGCGATAATAACAACCACCAAGTCAGATCAGGAGGTCTGGACTGAAGCGGAGCATTGGGCCTGGGCTGTGGTACAGTGGCCTAGGGGCTGAGCCTAAGAGAAGGCTCCATGAGAATGGGGTCAGGAGCCTGCTCTGTGCCAGTGCCATCCTAGGCATCTTGCACATTTATTTTATTTAATCCATATAATACCATGATGAGCTACCTATGATTATGTATTACCCAGTTTGGCTGATGAGGAAACTGAGGCCCAGATTAGATAATATCCCCAAGGTGGCAAAGCTAGAAAGTGGTGAAGCTAGAACCCAAAAAAAGTTTGTTTGTCCCAAACAGGTGGAACACTAGAGGCTTCCTGCTGTACAGTTCTGCCTGTTCCCAGGCTGGAGGCCACTCCACTGTGCCAAGCCCCACTTCCTCCTTGCAGGCCCCAAGTCCAGGCTCCCTGGAAGTATACAGAGCACTCCTCCCCTGCAAACCACATTCATGTAGATGCACACACTCACACACCGCACACACACAGGCATGCATGCACACTCTGACCTGCCAGGGACCTGGCAAAGCAGAAAGATGGCCAAGTCATTAGCGCCGCCAAGTACAACACATATTTATGGCCCCAATTACAAGCCTTCGTCTCCTGTTGCCACAAAGGCGCGGGAATAGTTGTGTGCACTGGGGTCTGAGGCCTCTGTAGCAATAACTACAAGACTGCAGAGATGTTAGCAAGCCCCGGTGATGGCGGATCTATTATAATGATAAATCTACAGCTTTATATAGAAATAATGAGACTGGGGGCAGGGGAGTGGGGGAAGGGAGGAGCAGCGCGATTTCAACCAATCGGAATTCTGGGCGGAGAGAAAGTAACAAATACCCAGGAATGCCCAGGAGACCACCAGGTGACCTCAGTTGAGCCAGGCAGGAGGGGAGGACAGCCTGAGGGGTCACAGCCAGCTGTGCACAGGGCTGGAATGGATTCAATGAGCTCCCTTGATGTCCTTCCCAAGCCTGAGCTTCTTGCCAGTGGCACACAAGGGGCCTCCAACTGCCCCGGAAGGTCCAGTTTGCCTGCTTCTCACCCTCCAGTCCAGTGGGGATGGGGGAGGTGTCTATATTTGCAGTGATGCTGCCCAGACTCCCCCCCCCGACCCCCAACAACCTGGAGGTGGTAGGGGGATGTTCCTTGCAGTTTAAGATCTGCAATTATCAAAGAGCTAGAAATCCCGGTTGTATACTTACCCTTTACTAACCCTGAAGCTTGAGGTTCAGAGACAGTGAAAAAACTAAACAAAAGTTCTAGGCTTTGCTATGTCAAACCACCTCGGGCACTGGGACAGGGGCCAGAACAGGAGCCTGCCTGCTTCCACCTGCCAGGGCTGAACCTGACCCTCTGATAGGAAAGCGAGGAGCTACACCTGGGCAGCATTCACGTGTAACACTCCAAGCAGCCTTCTGAGCCCTCGTCATCATGGGGTTTCTCCTTCAGCTCAGCCTGTGGGTCGCTGACCTTCCACTTGGGTCCAGACCACCTGATCTGACTAGTTCATCTCTTTGACTCCCCCAGACACAAACCACTTACCTGAGCTATACTTCTGAATGTCTGCACAGTCAGATAGTATAGGTGGCACGGACCTCTACCAAGCCTGGCTCTACCCATTTCCAAAATACTACTTACACTTCTCCTCCAGGAAGCCATCCCAGGTTAACCCCAGCCAATTCCAATTACTTCTTTACTAAGCCTTTCCCTGGGCATCAATATTCAGAGTTTAAAGTAACTAAGCCATTGGTCATTCAACAAGAATGCGCTGGGCTGTTACTGTTTGAGTAAAATGACAAACTCAGCCCCAAGGTGAAATACAAGTGTGAGGGAAGACAAGCCATTCTCGAGTCATTGGGAAAACTTTACAAGTCAGGATAGGATTCAGGACAACCAGGGGATACAGAGAATAAATTTGAACTGGAAGGTCAGGTGCGAGAGGGTTTGAGGTAGGCTTTGAAAGGTGTTGGTTTGGGCCAAGTAGAGAAGTGGAGGAAGGCCAGACAGAGGGACCCACGTGAGCAAAGGTGAGCAAAGGTGAGCGGGAGGCAGGAATGACTGGATGTGTTCCGGAACAGCCTGGTGGGGGCAGAGGAGCTGCTAGGGGCTCCTGGGCCGAGCAGCTCGAGCTCCAAGTGCAGCTCTAGTTGTGGAATCTGGCAGGCAGGAGAGCTGGCAGCAGGCTCTTGGCCACCCTTGCCACTACCCATCCCCACCGAGCTTCCTACAGGACTCTATATACACTGAGTGCTCAATCATTCCCGGAGTTGGCTGACTTAGGCCTCCCAGACCCCCAAATAATTGGAATTTTAGAGTCAGCACAAAAGTAGGTAAGAGCACCTGCCCGTTTGCTTCCTTCTTTTGTCTGAGTCCTCTCCCACCTCCTGCAGCACAGGCAGGGTAACTAGCCTGGCTCAGGCGAGTCGTGCCGGCCAGTGAGGCTGCGGGCTGGAGAGTCCAAGGGGCCTCAGCTGAGATGGAAGCTCCAGCTCAGAGCACCTGCAGGCCAAGGTGAGGTGTGTGAGCATGGCCACCCACGCTGTGGCTCTGTAAACCCCTGGGCCCGGGCTCCCCTGAGACCTTGGATCCTGGCTAGACTGCTTCCCCTTCGCCTATTCTGCTTAGGAAGAGGAGCTGGAGAAGGACCACAATGATTGAGGAGGATGAGGATGGTGGCTGTTTGTCCAGTGCCCTCTGGAATGATCTGCCTGTTTGTGAAGCTGGGCTGAGGAAGTGGGATAGCAACATGGCAGGGACAGCCACAGAGTTCTAAGATCTGGGGTGCTAGCATCGAGGAACAGGGAATGCTTGGGCGCAGATGGCCTACTCCAGGCTCGAGGCTTCCACTTATGTCTGGAGCTGAAGGCACAGGGAAGGGAGGTGGGGACTTGGTGAGGAGCACAGGAGGCCCCTCAGAGGGCTGAGCTGAGCTCTGCTCCCCCAATCCCCTGGCCCCCCCTTGCCCTCTCTCTAAGCCGCTCTCCCCTGGGCCATGGTCTCCCTGTGTGGAGGACGGAGCTGCTTTTCTCTACCTGTTCCGTCACCATAATGAAGCTGCTGCCTCTGTAGACTACAAGAGAAGAGCTGCTCCAGATGTAAACTTCAGAGTGATTTAGAGATCAGCGCTCCCGGACCTGGGGTGGGCACATTGTCTGTGGGCCTTGCTGTCGGTTCTTGGGGATGACATTCCAGGAAAACAAAGGTGGGGGAGGCATTGGGACATCTGACTACTGGATTGGCAGAAGTCGGTGCCTTCTATGCGCGTGGGGTGTCCCAGAGCCCTTGCCTGGGGGTAGAGCCCACTGTGCTTTCCCTTTTTGTAACTAATCAAGATTCCTACCCTTTTCCCACCAGAGTGGGGCTGATTTTCTCAGCCTGTCCCCTCACAAATCCAACCCAGAGATCGTGAGTAGTGACTGTCTAAAGGGAGGGTCTGCAGACTGAGTGGGTCACCCCTGCCCCAGAGAGATGGTATGAGAAGATCCAAGGGGATACGCAACCAGTTACCACTCAAGACACCAGACTGAAGGCCACTGGTGCTTGGTGGAATTGCCCCCGGGGGGGCTCTCAGCTGCCCAGGTGGGATTAGAGAGAGGCACACCACCTACAACTGCAATTACACAGCTTCCTCAACACCCCACCCAGTGGGCTGGAGACACACCATCTACACTGGACCAAAGGGCTCTGGACATGCCCTCTCTTTGTGCCAAACTTTGTCCTCCCTTCTCGTAAAGCCTGACTCGAACTCGAGACCTGAAAGCATCCCTGTGAACAGCTGAGCACCTCTCTCCCACGTGTAGGTTAGCCAGGTCTCCCTTCAGGCTGCCTCCCCTCCCCTAGACTGGACTGGGAAGAGAAGGACTCTGAGAGATGGACTCTGCTGGGTGGTGGCTGTTAGTCTCGTTCATTAAGTAGTTTCAGTTCTTCTGGGCACATGTTAGGCTCGTTTTGCCCTGCCCTCTTGTTGTCAGGAGTTGTCATGTATCTTGCTTTGGTTACTGAACGCGAGTGGAAGAAACATGTGCCACTTCTGTGTGGAGACTTTAAGGAATGGCATACGATTTGCCACATCCTCTGCCCCCTGATGTGGGAACACATGTCAAGATGGAGCCTCTGTTGGCTTAGGTCCTGAGGAATGAGGTAGAGCAGAGCCCCCCAGCTAAACTGAAAAGCATATGTAACATGAATGAGAAATGAACCTTTGTTGTTTTAACCACTAAAACCCTAGGATTGGTTATTATTGCAGCACAACCTGGTTCATCCTGACTGGTATAGCTTGTCCTTGATTGCCTATTCCAGGTGCCTAACACATACCAGTGCCCTCACCAGATGTTCCTGTCTGATTCAGTCTGTGGGCTTGGGCCAATCCTTATCCATAATCAAAAGGACACATGACTTGTTATTTTATAGTTGGTAAACCCGAGGCTGGGCAGGTAGAGAGAATCACCCCAGAACATGCATTCAGAAGCAACAAATAAGAATTCACTTCTCTTCCCACCCACATAGGGTATGTTGCCAACCCCCAACCTGGGGCAAAGTGCAAGGACTTGTCCAAGGTAGGCTAGGTCTTTGGGTGGTTTCCAGAGGCCCCCTTCACATCCCCATGGGCAAAGGCCCATCTGTCTCTGGGGGAGACATATCCCACTCAACAGAGACCTGCTGAGGAGCAGGTCTGTACTCACACTTGTAGCATACTGGATGTCCTTCCAGATGGAGGTTTCCCGGGACAGGTCGGAGGCCTCAAAGAGGTTGTCCAGGATGACCTCCCCGATCATATCATGGCGGGAGAAGCGGTCAAAGTCGAAGACACTGAGATGCAGCTTGCGGTCGGCCAGCTCCTCGTAGGGCACAGGGAAGTGGAAGTTCTCGTCGAAGGTGGGGTTCAAGGTCTTGCGGTGCACCCGCGTCTGCAGCTTGCATTTGCGGTCGGGCAGGAGGTAGATCTTGACGTAAGGGTCAGAGCTGCCGCAGAAGTCCTTGGCGGGGAGGTCGAAGGCCTTCAGGATGCGCACGATCAGGGTCTCACTCTCGTAGTCGTAGCGTAGGCTGAAGTTGATCTTCCCACAGCTCTTGGCAGCCTCCGACTGGGCCTCGTCCCCGTCCACCGACTTCTGCTTGTAGAGCTCAGGCTTGATGCGGCCGATGCTGGTGGGCTGCTCTGCCGCCGGCGGCAGCTCGTTGCCATAGTCTACGCTGGAGACGTGCATCTGCCGCGGCAGGTGGCGCTTGAAGGAGGTGTGCCTGGCGGTGGACGGGAGGCAGAGTGGTCAGGGCTTGGGGGAAGAAGCTGGCCGGCAGACATACCCTGTCAGTCTTGGCTCGTCCCACCTTTCGTTTGGACCCCACTTTCCTTCTGCACCCATATTCTGCACAGGGTGGTTGTGAGGATTACGTCTTTTTTTTTTTTAAGAATTTTTTTTTTTTAAATTTCTTTATCCCCCCCTTGCTGCTTGTCTTCCTTTGTTGCGCCAGCTCACCGCGCCACGTGGGCCCTGAGCTCACTGCGCCGGGTGGGAGCTCCTTCACCAGGAGGCCCCGTGGATCGAAGCTGGGACCTCCCATATGGTAAGTGGGAGCCCAACCAATTGAGCCACAGCCGCTTCCCTACATCTTAATATATGTAAAGTACTTGGAACAGTGCCTGGTATGTGGCAAACTCAATAAACATTAGCCATTGTTATCACTATCAAAACTCCTGCTTTCTGCTGCCTGCTCTCTAGGTCTTTTCCTAGTGGACATGGCTCTGGTTCTCCCATTAAAGCATGAGACACCTTAGGAGAAGGATCATCCTTTCTTATCCTCAGTGTGATACTTCCTTCATTATCATCATCATCATCATCACTACCACCACCACAGTTAACATTTATTGAACATTTACTGTATGCCAGGCACTGAAGTAGTTGAAAGCATGGGCTCTGGAGCCAGACTTGCAGAGTTAATTTTGGCTCTGCCACTTTCTAGCTCTGTGACCTTGGACCATTTATTTAAACTCCCTCTGTTATAAAATGCGGATAATAAAAGTGGCAGTCGCACAGAATTTCTGTGAGGAAGAAGTGCATTAATACATATAAAGTGCTTAGCACAGGACCTGGTGTGTAATAAATGGTACATGTGCTAGCTCTCATTATTACATGGAGACTTTCATTGGCTCCTCACAACAACTCTATGAGAATCCTTAGCCCCATTTTACCGCTGGGAAAAGTGAGGCTGAGAGCAAGCAGCTTTCCTAAGGTCATAAGACAAACTCTGGCAATGTGACTGCCAGCACCTTCACCCCTGGCCTCGTCTCTGAGGACCAGGTCTCCATCTTCCTGGATGGTCCCCTGGGAGATTGCAGAGCCATTGCAGGAGCCCAGGAATCCACAAGAGCCCTAAGTCTTGAATGAAAATAGTGTCTCACACACTCACACTGCATCTTTTAAATGGGGTTCTGAATTTGAGTCGATTTTTGTCATTATGTGTGTGTGTGTTTTTCCAGTCAAAAGACGCCAAGCGATCATTGCTGTCAAGCAGAGAACTCTGTGAAAGGTTTCAAAGGGGTCCTCATTCTCAGAATGTTAGGAACGCCTTTCGTAAAGTCGTTGGCAGGGCCCACCTCCCAGTGCCCACTCGGCTCTACAGAGCACGTCTGATGCATTCCCCTCTCAGGGTACATGTGTCGTTATTTTTGGTCTCCGTTCTGCCCGGGTGGAATCTCCCTGATGTACTGAATGAGTAAGGGGATGTGGATGTGCGGGGTGGAGAAGGGAGGGGGGCCCACCCTCACCTGGTAGATGACGCTGGCTCCGTGGTCTGCCGCTGCAGTCGCGTGTGACGCATGATATGCTCCTTGACCGACATCTGTACCTCGGCCGGGATATCTGGGGACGTGTGGCTGATCTTTACAGCTGCCTCTAGGAAGCCCAGGGTGTTGGGATCTTTCAGCTTGTCCGCCATGTTGCCTCTGGAGCTGGGGCTCTGGAGGACCTCCAAGGGGGGGTTAGCAGATGAGGGACTGGAGGCCTCCTTGTTCCTCCAGGGTCTCCAGCACAGCTTCCAAAAGAGAAAGAGAAAAACTGCCACCAGGGCCACGCCACATACAATAACTACAACTGCGAGGAGGCTGACAGAGGCGCCTGCCCTCGGCATGAGCCGGCAGGGAGGGACAGACAGACAGAGGGCGGGGAGAAGCAGGTGAGGTCGTTGGAAGAGGGGACACACAGGAGGGACAAAGACGGAAGAAGAGAAAAGAGTGATCATGAGAAAACTGCCAAGTCAGAGCAAGAGGTGGTTTCAGGGTTGGCTCTTGAATGCTCACTCTGTAAAATACGTGCAGCTGTGCGGTCACCTCGGGCTGAATTTCTCCATCCCCATGCCCCCACCCCTCACCCCTCAGCTTGGGGAGCCCTTGGACTGCCTCCCCTCCAGTCATCCGGCAAGTGCATGGGGAAGGGAAAGTAATTTAAACAGCAGCCGTAGCAAAATGTGCAAATCCTTGAATCGTTCCGCGCGTGGATGCTGTTTGAATTTCTATCAGAGCTCTCACTACCGCCAGACCTCTAACAGAGTCGCTCTCTTCCTCAACAGGGAAGCAGAGGCTCTGCTAACACATCCTCTCTGCTTTCCCCAGCCACCCCACCTGACCGAACCCAAAGTGGGAGCTCAATAAATATTTATTGAGTTGTACTGAAGTAAGTGAGATTGAACATAGCGCCCTTGAGAGCAGGGATTAGGTCTAAGGTTTTTTTCCGTACTCCCAGAGCTCTGCACTTAGTAGGCCCAAAAAATGCCTGTATTAATTTGGAATCTGATCCGCACAATATATTTCAAAGCTAAGTACAAATGATTCTTGCAGCTGCCGTGATTTCCATTGCTGTGGCTATCCGAGAGCTTTCCTATAAACCAGGGTTTTCCACTGTTGCAGTTTGTGGAAGGAGGCGGGCATGCCCTGCCCCACCCCAGGATGATGTCCATGTGAGGAATATCCCCTTTCAGAAGAAATTACTAAGCAGACCTCCCACCCTACTCCCCTCCCCAAATCTGGGAATGGACCTTTGGACCCAAGGCCCCTTTCTTGCTCTGGATAGAGAGGTCAGAGTCTCGGAACCAATGGGATGGCTGGCAGGGTTTGCAAAAATGGTCACTGTGGACGAGCCAATGGGAGAGTTTTGTCTGGCTTGTACCATGACTGAAAAGTTGAGAAGTTCCATTGTCATCACCACAAGAGAATCCTGGCTTCTCTTATAAAGACTGATGGCCTGGTAACTGGACCTGGGTTCCTGCCTGGTGGGCACTGGCCATTCCTTTTGGCGGGCTGTGTTCTCACCTGCTCTCCCCTACACCCCCTGATGTCTTATACTCATTTCCGTTACCTGCCTGGCCTCTGCAGGGGTGTGAGTTTGCGGCCTCTAAATTAGCCTGGCCCAAAGCCTTAAGAGTGTCAGGATTCAAGGTGAGAAATGATTTCAGAAATACCAACGCCAGGCTAGTTTTTTTTTGTTTTGTTTTGTTTTTTTAACAGATAGGAGCAGTGGTCCAGAGAAGCGACTTGCCCGGCACATGGAAATGAATGAGTGAATGAATGAACGGTAAGTAAAAGGGCTGCAATTATTTCTCATTTCAATTAACCAGCATTTACCGAGCACTTGCCATGTGCCAGGGTCTGTGCTAGGCTTGGAGTAAAAAGATGTCCAGGTCCTTTCTGGGGGAACCCAGGGACCTCAGGGGAAGCTGTCCCATGTACAGAAGAACCTGAGAAGGTGAGAACATCAGCTGCCCTCTCTGCACGGCCTTCTGCCCCCCTTGCTGTGGATTGCTCATCTTGATTAGCTACCACCTCCATGAACTAGGGAAGGGTGGTAGGGGTTCAAGTCCTCACACGCCTCCCCCCAGTCCCCAGCCCCCTTCACAGAGATTATGGGAGCCTTTCCCTGGCCAAAGGAGCGGAGGTTAGCCCTTCATCCAGAGACTGCCAGGGACCAGGAAAGCTGACTGAAGAAACTTTTAAAGGTCTCCAATGTGGTATGCCCATGCCCGGGAAGGCACAAGAGAAAGAAATATCAGATCATTTCAATATCTATTTATTACCTTAAAACTAAGAAATCAAAATTTTAATATACAGGTTGGTAGTAACAGAGATAATGGCATTTCATTATTGAATTTAGTCAATTTATTGAACATTGCTATGTCCCAGGGGCAAAGTGTTTTTTATGTAGTCACTCATTTAATCTTCCCCAATGAAACAGGTGCAATTATCCCCATTTCACAGATGTAGAAAGTGAGACACAAAGGGTTAAATAAATTGACCAGTCACACAGCTCGCATAGTAAGTGGTGGAACTGGGATATAGCCAGGTAGTCTATGGCTCTGCAATGTCACCTCTGTGATAGAGAACTTGGAAACAAATATACAAATATCTGAGGCACTAAATGGAGCTGCATTTTTTTTTTTTTCTTTTACTGTTATGAGTTCATGATCAAAAAGGTTTGGAGACTTACATTAAGCTCTTGACTCACTAGAGATCACCAGGGAAGCTACCATAAATATGTGTCCTTATTCTAAGTATCTGGGTATCTCTAGACCCTTCACATCTGCTCTGTTACAGCTGTTCTTGATGCATTCTCTGCAATATGAGTCACTTTAAAACAAAAGGTACTTCCAGAGCTTTGCTTTCCTTTGATCATACATCTTACTTGTTCTGGTAATAATTAGAATTTTAACGAGAAAAAAAAGGGGGGGTGGGGGGGCACCCAGAGAGCATAGAATGCATTTAAATGTTCAGCCTGACAAAAAACTGAATGCTGAAATGAAAAGACAGGTGGGGGAAGGGGATGGGCCGGGGGAATCAATTTTTCCTCGGTGTGGTTCCTATCTTGATTGCTTCTCCACGTGACCCCCGGCTGCTATTCCCTCTGAGCTGTGATTAGGGAAGGCAGAGGGTATGGATTATTGGGAATCAGCACCCAGCGCTCAGTACTGGTTACGTAAGACCAGGAAGCCCTTCCGATGCCTAGAGAATCTTCTCCCAGGATTAGGGAAGTCAGAGCTTTTGGCATCGCACAGGCAGGCAATGCAAGGAGAACTGGGTCCTGTGGCTGAGCTACAAGGCTGCTAAGAGCAGAATCAGGCCAGTGTGTGTAGGTGGGTGGGTGGATGGGTGATTGTAAAGGCTTTAGCCCCTTTAAAATCACTACGTGGCCTTGAACTCGGTTAGCCCTTTCCTTACACCTCGGTTAAAGGTGGTCTGATGCAAGGTTCAAGGGCTGAGCAAAGGCCTAAGTTACCTCAGGTATGTGCCCTCTCATCCCAGGTCCAGCTGGGGCCAACCCGTCAGGACACTTTGTCCCTTAGGAAATGGCAGGTGCTCAATAAGCCTTTGAAACCCTTTCCCCACTCAAGTCTTATTTGACCCTCGACCCTGAGAGGCGGAAAGAACTTTGATCAGCAACTCAATCACATTTTGGAATCCTGACCCAGGATTCCTACTTGTACCATGAACTAGCTTTAAAAAGAGGAAGTGCTTCCTAAGTATTTGTATGCTTCTTCCCTCTTTTCTTCCTTCTTTTTTTCCCCCTTTCAGCTTGGAGAAGAAGAAGCATTGCCTTGGAGTCAGCCTGGAATCAATCATTCAATGCCCACCTCCACTG
>JAQZBX010085683.1:0-13097 GCA_029593785.1 Cabassous unicinctus
TTAAGTAATGACACTGAATCAACGATTTGATTCCATGGCAAAACAGGAGTGGGGAATGTAATGGAGATTTTTAAACAAGGTAACACTGATGAAAATTCCTAAGGCCATAAAACTTGCTTAGACAATACCCCGGATATGCATCTGGGCCTGACCAATCACGCGACCATAGAATGATCAAAAGCCACCCCTAGTAAAGATTGACCCCAACCCCCTTAACGCTGAAGCTAACTGCGAACATTAGCTTCTGTAAGATTGCTTGCTTGCTTGCTCTGCTGGATATGGATAAAAGAGATATGCATTTGAAGTGTACAATTGCAACTGCCCATTACCCTTTCTGGCGCGAGAAAATTGATGCTTTGTTTTAACTAATCTGGTATCTGAGCACGAGAAAAGTTGCTTAATCATGCTGACCCTGCAGAAATTCCCTATAAAAACCCACTGCGAGAAGCTGGGGTCGCTTCTCTCCATACTGCTGGAGGGGGCCCCGACCGGCCGGAAATAAAGGTTCCTATCAAAATTACATTGTCTGGGTGCTGAGTTTCTCTCTAAATGAAGTGTCCCATTTCAGAACCTGAGTCAGCCTAAGGCTGTGTCCCTTTCTCTCCCCTTTCTGGGAGTGGTAGATCCCTGGAGTCCCCTTCATCTGTAGTCACAGGCCCAGAAGCCGGAGAATTCTAAAGAGTGTGGGGGAGGATGCTGGCAGCAGCAACTGCTGCTGGTTCCAACTCACGGTTCTGTTGCCGCAATTTCCCTCCCTTGTCCCTCTCTCCTCTGGGTGGTTGGCAGCTTTCATCTGCTGTCCTAAACCCTAGAAAATCTTTTTCAGGGCTCTTTCAGACTGTCCTCTAGCTATTTTTCTGAAGAAGAGATTCCCATGTCTTACTAGTCTGCCATCTTCCCAGAAGTCTCCATTCATCACTCTTGATGATTTTCAGATGGTGATGCCCACTCTGTTTCTGATTGAGAGGGGGCTTAGATCTCATGGGCCAGATGGATGGAACTGTCTTGCTTGCAGTTGTAGATATGCTCTGTTTTTTGGGATGGCTTTGCCCATTATCATCCTTTTTTATGTTGTCCTAGGTAAGTCCAATGAAGTGGAGAGTAGGTGTTGCAACTCTGCTGAGATTCAGGGCTCAACTGGCATATGAACAGACTGAAGACTTAAGTCTCTGGGACATATATTTAATGATTATAGTACTTAAATAAAAGGGGTGGATATTATGTTTAGGGAAATTATAAATGAGTCTAACTCTATTACATTGGGAGCATATATTCCAAAGTAAGACCCAAAGACAGGGAGCTAAATTCCTGAGATTGTCTTCACCACCTATAGTATCTAGATGTCTCTAGAGCCCTCAGGAACCCCATGGTTTAACACACTGTTTACTGTAGTAGTCAATGAGATATTGCTGAGACATGCATAAGTGTTACCTCTGGAATGGCCTCCCAAATCATTTTGAAATCTCTCAGCCATAAAAGCTCATTTGTATTTAATATTTCCCCTTTTGGTGAAGGTCTTTTTTCCAAATGCTTCACCAGCTGGCACTTTGTAATAATCCCTCAGTGCCAGGGATGCTATTCCCCAAGATTCAAGTCCCATGTGTGGGGGGATGGTAGTGAGTTTCTCTCTTGAGTTCAGCTTAGAGAGAGGTCATATTTTAGCAACAAGTAAGCTTTCAGGAGGTAAGTATTAAGCAATATATAATACTAGCCAAAATTTCAATTTCACAAGATAAGGTTCATTAATACAGCCATCAATATGAAGGTCCTGGTGTAATGATATGTCCTCCTTCACTAGCACTGCCCATGTACTCTAGGGATCCTTGCTGCTCTATTAGAGACTGTAGCAGGACTTCTCAGGATAGGAATTCAATATTCTTTTGGTTATTGTGTTGATCTTCAATAATGAAACAATGCCTCATGACTAATTAAACATATTCATGTGTCATAGATACATGGCTGAGGTGCACACTTCCCCAAACATACCCCATTACTGACACCCCATCTATAATCTTCCCCTGCAATAGTAATACCCCTCCTGCAATCCAAAATTTCCCTAAAAACAAAGCAAAAATGAAACATAAGTAAATAAAATAAAAAACAAAATATGAAAATAAAAATGTAAAAAATAAAGGTAAAAATAAAAAATAAAGTAAAATAAAAATATTTTCTAAAGATTCACCAAAAATAGATTTGTTATCTTTTATGTACAGTGACAATTTCTCCATATCATCCCCTGCTGTCTTATTTTTTAGCTTTATCTTCAAAGATGTATTAGTTTACAGAAAAGTCACACAGAAAATATAGGGGATTCCCATATACCCAACCCCTCCCCCTCTCCCAATCTCCCTTATAACATTTTACATGAATATGGTACATTTGTTACAACTGAAGCATTGCTACTAACCATGGTCAGCCGCTTCATTATGGTTTACATTTTTTCCTGTATATTTTAATAGGTTTTTACAAAATTTAAATGGCCTGTATCAATCACTGCAAGATCATGCAGAATAATTTCATAGCCCTAAAAATGCCCTGTATTCCATTTATTCTATTCTTCCCTCATCCTCCTCTCAGAACCTGTGTTAACCAATAAGTTTCAATTTTTGAAGTATAAAGTTCATAATTACATGCAATAATATTGAGGGCTTGACTTTTGTTCTGTTTTCTTTTATTAAGCACTACCTATGTTCTAGAGCAATTCCTGTCCCTCTAACTGAGAACACAACAGGACTCCCCAGGATGGGATTTTAATATTTTCTTGTTTATTGTGTGCATCCCTACCCACTGACATAGCACACTATGACAAGATGAACAGTTTTATATTCCATAGAAACATGCTCCAGGTGTGCTCTATCCCCCCACAAATCCCCCCACCCCTGATGCCCTGCAACAGTAACCCTCCCCTGTCATATCTGGCAGAAGAACATTCCCACCATGTGTAGTTTTAACCACAGACTTAAAAATCTCCAGAGTTCACTTGCTCCTTCCTCCAGCTCTCCCCCATTTCCATGGATAGTCCAACCCAACCATCACCCTACTCCCCATCATATTCTGGCACCACCAAAACCAATGCTATCACTGCACCACTATCATCCCCATCCACTGCCCAACCAAGCCCTTCCACCTTGTCATAGATTTTGCCCATATTGATCATCAGCTCACCAACTTCTACTCCCTTTCTGTCTCTTGACAACCTGTCTTTCAGGCTCTATCTCTGTGAGTCTGCTCAATTTGCTTAATCATATCAATGAGGTCATGTAATATTTCTCCTTCAGTGATTGGCTTACTTCATTCAACATAAGGTCTTCAAGATTCATCCATGTTGCCTGTGTGTTAATACTACATTCCTTCTTATAGCTAAGTAATATTTGATTGCTTGAATATACCACACTTTACTTATCCATTCTTCTGTTGATGGATACTTGGGTTACTTCCAACTTTTGACAATAGTGAATAAAGCTGCTATGAACATTGGTATGCTTATACCTGCTCATGTCTCTGCTTTCAATTCTTCTGGGTTTACACCCAGGAGTGGGATTCCTGGATGATATGGCAGTTCTATAGTTAGCTTCCCGAGGAACCACCAAACTGTCTTCCACAATGGCTGCACCACTCTACATCCACACCACTCTACATTCCCTTTCCTCCACATCCTCTCCAACAATTGTACTTATATGTTTTAATAGCCTCAAGTCTAGTAAGTGTAAGATAATATCTCATTAAAATTTTGATTTGCATTTCCTAATTGCTAGTGATGCTTAGCATCTTTCTATGTGCTTCTTGTATTTCTACAAGAAGAAATACAAATGGCTAAATCTCTTGCCAATTTTTTAAATGGGTTGTTTGTCTTTTTATTTTCAAGATATAGGCTTTCTTTATATATGCTGGATATTAAGCCCTTATCAGATAAATGGTAACCAAATAGTTTCTCCCATTGAGTAGACTGCCTTTTCACTTTCTTGACAAACCCCTTTGAAGTACAAAAGTTTTGACTTTTGAGGAGGTCCCTTTTATCTATTTTATCTTTCATTGCTCACAATTTGAGTGTAAAGTTTGTTAAAATATTTCCTACTACAAGATCTCATATGTGATTCCCTACATTATCTTCTAGGATCTTTATAGTCTTGGCTTTTATATTTAGGTCTTTGATCATTTTGAGTTAATTTTTAATAGGGAATGAGAGGCTGATCCTTTGTTATTCTTTTGGGTATGGATAGCAGTTCTCCAAAAGCCATTCTCTCCCAGTTGAGTGGCCTTGGTGACCTTTTTGAATATCAGTTGAGTATATATGCAAAGATATGTATCATAACTCTCAGTTCAGTTCCATTGGTAAATATGTCTTTCTTTGTGCCAATACCATGCAGTTTTTTTTTCTTTTTTTGAAGTTCCAGGGCCATGGATTGAATCCAGGAACTCATATGTGGGAAGCCAGTGCTTGACTCCTGGACCACATTGGCTCCCCTGAATTCACTTTTTTATTTGTTTGCTTGTTGTTTGTCTTTTAGATTTTAGGAGGCACTGTGAATGGAACAAGGGGGATCTCATGTGTGAAGCAGAAACTCAACCACTTAAGCCACATCCACTCCCCACAATGCAGGTTTTTTTTTTTTTTAATTTTTATTTGTTCAAGATAAGTTCTTTTTTTTTTTTAGTAGAAAAGTTATAGATTTATGGAAAAATCATGCAAACATACAAAGTTCACATATTATCTCTCCCCCATATAGTCTTCACTGTTATTAATACTTTGCATTAGTGTGGTAACTTTGTTACAACTGATAAAAGTATGTTATTATAATAGCACTATTAACTGTAGTCCATTGTCTACATTCAAATTGTCTGTTTTTGTGGAATAGTCTTATGCTGTGTTTTTTAAAATTCTCATTCTAAGAACATGCAACTTAAAATTTCCCATTTAATGACTTTCAAATATTTAATTCAATAGTGTTAATTACATTCACAATGTCATGCTATTATCACCACCATCCATTATGGAAACTTTTCCAACACCCCAACAGGAATCATTGTATCAATTAAGCATTAACTCCCCATTCCCTCCCTCAACCTGGGCATTGGATTCACTTTTTAAAATTAACTTTTTTATTTTTAAAGAACCTTTAGATTACATAAATATTACATAAAAATAGAAAAGATTCACATATGACCCACTCCCTCCCCTTCCCACACTTTTCCACATCAACCTCTCTCATTAGTATGGTACATTTGTTACAGTTGATGAACATTAGAAGCATTGCTACTAACTATGGATTACATTTACATTAAAATTTACACTCTGTTCTCTACAATTGTGTAGGTTATGACAAAATATACAATGGCCTGTATCTTTCACTGCAATATCATGCATGACAACTCCAATGTCCTGAAAATGCCCCATATTATACTTATTCTTCCCTCTCCTATCCCTCAGAACCTCTGGTGGTGACTGCCTTTATATCAATGATAAGAGTCCTTGCATTGCTAGAATAATAAGTCTATAGTAAAACAATAGTAAGCCTACTTTAGTTCATTCCCCAATCAAGGATTTTGGGATGGTGATGTCCACTCTGCTTCTAATTGAGAGGGAGCTTAGATCCCATGGGGAAGATGGAAGGAACTATCTTGCTTGCATTTGCAGACTCTCTTTGTTCCCTGGGATGGGTGTTGTCCATCATCATCTCCTTGTTAGTTGTCCTGGGTGAGTCCAGTGAACTGGACAGTAGATGTTGCAACTCTGCTGAAATTCAGGATTCAACTGGCACATGGTTGGATCAATTACTTTATTGGGATTGCAGTAAATCTATAAATCAATTTGGGTAGATCAGACTTCTTAATGATGCATAGTCTTCCAATACATAAACATAGAGTAGTCTTCCATTTATATAGAGCTTTGATTTCCTTTAATAATATTCTGTAGTTTTCTGTGTACAAGACCTTTACATTTTTGGTGAATTTTATTCCTAGGTATTTGTTTCTTGTAGTTGCTATTGTAAGTGAAATTTTTTTCTTTATTTTCTCCTCAGATTGCTCATTATTGATGTACAGAAATGCTACTGATTTTTGTGAATTGGTCTTATATCCTGACATTTAATTGGACTCATTCATCAGTTCTAGAAGCTTCATTATAGATTTTTCAGGGCTTCCTAGGTATAAGATCATGTCATTTGCAAATAGTGAAAGTTTTAATTCTTCCTTTCCAATTTTGATAACTTTTATATCTTTCTCTTGTCTAAATGTTTGGGTCAGTACTTCTAACACAATGTTAATAAAAGAGGTGACAGTGGGCATCCTTATATTGTTCCAGATTTTAGAGGGAATGTCTTTAGAATTTCATCATTGATTATGATGTTAGCTGTGGTTTTTTCATATATACCCTTGATTATGTTGAGTAAACTTCCTTCTATTCCTACCTTTTGAAGTGTATTTATCAAGAAAGAATTCTGCATCTTGTCAAATGCTTTTTCAACATCAAGAGAGGTGATTATGTGATTTTTTTTCAGTCTGTTAATGTGGTGTATTACATTGATTGATTTTCTTATATTGAACCATCCTTGCATACAAGGGATGAAACTCACTTGGTCATGGTGTATAATTCATTTGATGTGTTGTTGAATATGATTAGTATTTTGTTGAGGATTTTACCATCCAGGTTCATTAGAGTGATTTGTCTGTAGTTTTCTTTTATTGTGATGCATTTATGTGGCTTTAGTATTAGGATGATTTAGGGATCATAGAATGAATTAAAGAGTGTTTCCTCCAATTCTACTTTTTGGATCAGTTTAAGCAGGATTAGTGTTCTTTCTGGAAAACTTGATAGAATTCAACTCTGAAGCCATATGGTCCTGGACTATTCTTATTTAGGAAAATTTTGATGAGAAATTCAACCTCATTTCTTGTGATTGGTCTGTTAAGTTCATCAATTTCTACTTTCATCAATGTAGGTTGTTTCTGTGTTCCTAGAAATTTTTCCATTTCATCTGTTATCCATCTTGTTGGCATACATATTTTCAAAGTATCCTCTTATGATATTCTTTATCTCTGTGGGAATGGTGGTGATATCCCCTCCCTCATTTTTTATTTTATCTATTTGCATCTTCTCTTTTTATTTCTTTCTTAGTCAAGCTAAGGGTTTGTCAAATTTTTATTCTTCTCAAAGGACCAGCTTTTGGTTTTATTTTTTCCAGTTTTTTTATTATCAATTTTATTTAGCTCTGCTCTATTCTTTTTTATTTCCTTCTTTCTGCTTGTTTTGGGATTAGTTTGCTGTTCTTTTTCTTGTTCCTGAAGGTGTGCAGTTAGGTATTTGATTTTAGCTCTTCTTTTTAAATATATGCATTTATGGCTATCAATTTCCCTCTCAGTGCTGCTTTTGCTCCATCCCATATGTTTTTATATGTTGTGTTCTCAGTTTAATTCATTTCAAAGTAGTTACTAAATTCTTTTGCAATTTCTTCCTTGACCCATTGTTTGTCTAAGGGTATGCTGTTTATCTTCCATATCTTTGCCCATATTCTTGTTCTTTGCCCTTTGTGGATTTCCAGCTTCATTATATTGCCTTCAGAGAAATTACTTTGCATAATATCCATCTTTCTGATTTTGTTGACAGTTCTGTGACCTAGCATGTAGTGTATCCTGGAGAATGATCCTTGTGCACTTGAGAAGAATGTATACACCAGTGTATTTGGGTGTAATGTTGTGTATATGTCTATTAGGTCTAGATCTTCTAACATATTATTCAGGGTCTCAGTTTGTTTGTTGACCCTCTGTTGAGATGTTCTGTCTGATAGTGACAATGGTGTATTAAATTGCCCCAATATACTTGAAGAGTCATCTATTTCTCCACTTAATTTTCCCCATGTTTGCCTCATGTATTTTGGGACATCCTGGTTAGGTGCATAAATGTTTATGATTGCTGTTTCTTCCTGATTGATTACCCCTTTTATTAATATATAGTGCCCTTCTTTGCCTCTTACAACAGTTTTGCATTTAAAGGGTATTTTGTCTGATATTAGGATAGCTAATCCCACCCTTTTTTGTTATTGTTTGCATATAAAATCATTTTCCAACCATTCACTTTGCATCCCTGCTTCTTAAGTGAGTTTCTGTAGACAGCATATAGATGGGTCATATTTCCTTATCCAGTCTGCCAATCTGTGTCTCTTGATTAGGGAGTTTAATCCATTAACATTCAATGTTATTACTGTCAAGTCATTACTTATATTAGCCATACTTTTTTAGGTTAATATATGTCATATTTGTTTTTTTTTTATTTCTCTTTTATCTTTTTAGTTATTCTTACTTTTATTCCTTTCTACAGTATCCTCCATCCGTCTTACTCCTGTTTTTTCCTTTCAATCTGTAGAACATCCTCTAATATTTCTTGAATGGCAGGTTTCTTGTTGGCAGACTCTCTTAATTTCTGTTTACCTGTGAATGTTTTGAACTCTTCCTCATTTTTTAATGTGTTTGCTGGATAATGAATTCTTGACTTACAGTTTTTTTCTTTTAGCACCTTAACTATGTCATACCACTAACTTTTCACCTCTATAATTTTAGATGAAAAATCCAAACAATCATATTGAGCATCCCTTGTATGTGATGAATCTCTTCTCTTGGTGCTTTCAATATTCTCTCTTCGTCTGGAGCATTTGGCAATTTGATGAGTATATGTCTTGGTGTTGGCTTGTTAGGATTTATACTGTTTGAAGTATGTTGCACTTCCTGAACATGTACATCAAAGTCCCTCAAAAATAGTTGGAAATTTTTCAGCAATTCTTTCCTCCAACACTCCTTCTGCCCTCTTTCCCTTTTCTCTCTCTGTGATGCCTATAGTGCATAGTTTTGTGCTTTTTGTATTGTTTTTCAAATCCCTGAGTCCCTGCTGAACTTTTTCTATCTTTTTATTGATTTGTTCTACTATCTGATTTCAGATGTACTATCTTCAACTTCACTAATTCTTTCCTCTGCCTCTTCAAATCTGCTGTTATGGGGTTCCAGCATATTTTGATTTCTTGCGTTATGGCCTTCATCACCATCATATCTGTTATCTTTTTAAGTATATTTACAATTTCTTTTGTATGTTACCCTGGTGTCTTCTCAATATCCTTTGTCTCTTCTTTTACTTCATTAAGTTGATTCATGTTATTTGTTTGGACATCCTCAATTACTGGTTCAATATTCTGCTTTTCCTTTTATAGTTTGTTCATTAGCCTGGCCATGTCTTCCTGTTTCTTTGTATGACTTGTAATTTTTTGCTGGTGTCTATGAATCTGTTTGTCTTGATGGGCTTATTCAGATGGTTAGCTTCTCTTTCTTCTAGGTTTTTATTTTGTTTGGTTTTGTGTTAAGATTCCTTTTTGACACTTGTTCCACTGAATCTATATCCTTTTGTTATCCATGTTTCCTTGAAAAAATATTTTAAAAAATATTAAGACCAGAGAAAAGGAAAGAGAGAAGAGAAAAATAACAATAGTAAAAGAGGAATGGAACCATAAAAGAGCCAGGAAAATAAATAAGTAGTAAGAGTGAGAAATCATTAACAAATACAAGGAATTAGAATAAAAGGTGAAATAAAAATGTGAAACAAGAAACCAAAAAGAATACAATAAAATACCAGAAAGATGAGATGAAAAGAAGAGGAAAAAAGAAATATGAAGACCAAACAAGAAAAGATGGAATCAAAGAAAAGCTATGGGAGAGGGAAAAATGAAAGACAGAAAAGAAATAAAGACACTAAGGATAAAAAATAAGGAAAAGAAAAAAAGGAACAAAGAAAGAAAAAAGACAACAAACAAAAATTAAAAAAAAAAAAAAAACAAGAAAAACAGCCTTCCCTTTTAGGTCCCTAAGAACCATCTCAGGCTGCCAGTGCTCATCAATCAATAACCCTGGAGCCTGTCCTCCACAGGTAAGGTACCAAGTTTTAGCAGATAAAATGAAGAATGAAAAAAATAATAAAAATAAAATATAACAGATTGCAAATCCTAAATTAAAAACATCTCAGGATATATGTTCCCTGTCATATGGTACCAGCTGGGTGCCTGACAACCTGGTAGATCACTCTCTGGAACCCTTATCTTAGGAGGTTCCAGGAATCTAACCAGGGACTGAGTATATGTGAGGCAGGCATTTCTCTACTGGTTAAGTTGACTTCTGAAAGCTTATCTGACACTCCCTGCCCTCTATCCCTTCAGGTGTGTTGGCATTATAACAGTTGGTTGTCCATCTTTCCTGGCTTTCTTCTCTTCTCAGTTGGTTAGTTGCATTTCTCCAACCAGCCCCTCACTGATCTAGCTCTTCTCTCTCCCATGGCAAATGGGTGTGACTGCTTTCCTGATCAGATCCCCCTCCCCTCTCCCTGGGGCCACTTCAGTGCTGGCTCAGGTCTTTTTTGAAATTCAAATGGGGCTCAGCTGGCCAAATTCACTAAAGAGAAACCACTCTCTATCCTCTGCCAAATCCCTCTTCCTCCCAGGGAGAACATTCTTTCCCACTCTGGTGACTGCATGGAACAGGGGTTTCACTGAAGCAATTTGCCTTGAGCATGGGGTTTATGTGCAGTTCCCAGTCGCAGGGGTGATTAACTCATGGTTTTCATTTGACCTCTTATCTCTCTCTCTCTCTCTCTCTCCCTCCTAGGTGATGCAAAACACTCTCCTGGTCTGCAGATCCCCAAAGCAGCTCCCTCAAGTAGCTTTTTGCCTTTCCTCCATTGTTTTTGTAACAGAGTTGAGCCTTGCCTACTTCATTCGACACCATCTTCCTGGAAGGCCCAACAAACTCAATTTTTGTTGATCTGGGAATATCCTAAATTCTTCTTCATTTTTGAATGACATTCTTGCTGGATAGAGCATTCTAGGCTAACAGTTATTTTATTTCAATTTGAATATGCTATTCTAACACCTTCTGGCCTCTATAGTTTCTGATGAACACAATCAGTGTTAATATTATTAAGGATACCTTCCATATAAGAGATTCTTCTCTCTTGCTGCTTTCAGAATTCTTTATCTATGTTTTTCATTAGTTTGATCATATATATCTTAATGTTGGTTTTTTGAGCTTTTCCTGCTTGAGGCTCATTGAGCTTCTGGCATGTGTAGATTAATGTGTTAAATCAAATTTGGGAAATTTCCAACCATTATATCTTTAAATATAATTTTGGCTCCACCCTCTCTCTCTTCTCCTTCTGCAGCTTCTGTTATATGGCTTGCCTGATGCTTTCCCACAATTTCCTTAGCCTCTGTTCTTTATAAATTCTCAAATTTGGTAAACTCAGGTTGTCTAAATTTGTTTGTTCATTTGTGCTTTTTGTTTGCTCAGATTTGTTGATCTTCTGTGGTAAATTATTTATTTTTTTAGTGATTTGTTTCCACCAGTTCTATTTTGTTTGTTTTTAATGTAGATTTTAACTCTTTGGTGTACTCATTTGTCTGATTTCCTTTAAACAATTTTCTAAGGCTTCATTTCCTTTAAGCATATTTCCAATTCTGTAGTTAGAAATATCATGTTCTAATTGTAATGGCTGGGCTTTCAGGGGGAGATTTTCTTTTTTTCTAGCTGTATAGCATGTAATTTCTTGTTTCCCTGCCTTGTAATTCTTTGATGAAAATTGGACTTTCTGAATATCACAAATTTCTAAAGTTTTGAATCAAATTCTTCCCACTCCTCAATTTGTTGTTGCTGCCTGTTCTGGTGGTTGCTGACTGTTTGGTGAATTTCTGAACTAATATTGAAAGTCTGAATTATTTTTGTGTTGCCACTGAAATCTTTATTTTTTTAGCTTAGGTGTCACCTAGTGATTTGACAATTCCCTTAAAATTTCTGCAATTCAAAAAACAATGGCAGACAGAATAAAAAACACTCCCAGGGTTTTTACCAGGGGTTCCGTGTGTGCATTTGGGAACTCCTGCACATGGGCAGTTTAAAACCTTGCCTTAGCCTTCACTTGCAGTTTGCACAGAGCCTGGAAGTCATTCAAATGCCAGAACTTAAAGTCTTCTCAGGTCTTTTCTATGCATTTTCCTCATTCTGAGCATGGATATTGCATTTTATATTCACAGTAGTAAGTTAGAAGAATTTAAAAGCCTTATTCTTCAATGTTTTTTAATCCCTGTGCTTACTTCTTGGATGTTTTGGCATCTACTGTAAGACTCACCTATTATTCTTTGCCCCAGGTGGCAGGTGCTAAATCATTTGCTTTTAAATACTTTTGAAAAATGTGCCTCAGGCAATGACCTCTACATTGGGAGTTATGAGTCAGGTAAAATAAAAGCAACTTCTATGCCCAAATCCTTCAAGGAGCCACAACAAAAGTCAAAGCAACCTACCAAAATTCTTTGAGAAGAAAGTCTGCTCTGATCCCTCCAACACCAGGAATCCATTGGGGAATGTATGTGTTTTCTTTAAGACTGCTGTTCAGTTCTCAAATGCTATTGAATGTACTCATATAAGTCCCTGGTTCTTCACTGGCCATGTGCTTAATGTTCAGTGTGGGGTAGGCACCCAGTCCTCAGTTCCAGCTCCATAGGATAGGGGCAGTTCCTCACTTCCTTGAGTGCAGCTTCCCATGAATGCAAACAGAGAAAGCTGTTGGTAACCACCAGTTGCTCAGTTCACCAAGGGGTTTCCAAAACCCAACAAACCAAACCCCTACACTGGTTTTTAAATTTTCCTCTGCTCGTGTATCTATCTTGAATTTTTTTATTTTACATATAATACATTTTATTTACTTTCAGGATGATATAAATGGCATTTATTTATCAGTATAATGCAACTCATGATGGCTTCACCATAGTAATATATTTTGTTTGTGTATGTCCACTGATACTATGGAGATGGATTCATTTTAAGTTGTAGCTACACATATTATCAGAATATCAGCAATTGCTACTCTCTATCTTGAATATCTGATTCAGTTGCTCTTAATAGTGTTATTAGTAAAGGCACATCATTCTGCTCTCCAAAGAAAGAAACTCATATTTTTGTCAATTTCAAAATTAGGTTTGCAAAGTACTTTCAAACAATTTGGTTTTTAATAAATGGAGTTTGTAAATGTACACATATACATAAACAACATATAGTTTCAGGCTAAATATCACAAT